>CAODLS010489150.1:0-14524 GCA_948243855.1 Flueggea neowawraea | reverse complement strand
AAGAAAAAAAAGAAGAAAGCCGTAACAATTCCAAAGAAGCTGAAGGGTGAGAAGTTAGAAAAGCTCGAGGCATTGAGCAAAAGGATACGGCTTTGCATTCTACGGCGAGTAAATCATCAGAGGCATCGTTCTTCATGACCGTGCTGTAGTGTAGGGGTATGTTCATAATTGTAACTATTTCATTCAACAAGCCTTAGTTGGTTTACATCACTTTGTAGTTAAGAGGCATTATTTGTCCTTTGTTTTCTATCATCTGCTAATATTTGTTGATTGTCCCCATACAAATTTTAGTTTGCTATATCAGTTCCTCCTCCGTGTACAGGCTCGCATTCTTTTACAATTAATTTTTCGGTCCTGAGGCCGAACTTGTAAGGAAAAGGACATGGAAGCCTCGCTTCCAAGAAACTTTTCCATCCCATAAAATCTAAGCCACTTCAGTCGCATAATCACTGAGGTTTGGTTAAATGTTGATTATAAATCAGTTCCATTATTGTCGCTCGTTTATTTTCAATCAGTTTGATTTCTCACAATGCTTTTTAACTTGAAGACGTCTTGAAGTTCTGTAAAGCTGGATTAAAATGAAATAATACAATCTTACATACATAATTAAGCTTCACTTCCAACAAACTCTCCATTGGCAAGTCACAGCACTTTCAAATAAGTTATGCTTTATGCGGGTGTTTAAAATTTGTTCGTCAGGTTGAAGAAGGGCACTTAAGTTTTAACAATAGCTAAAAGCATAAAAACTGGATGATCTGTGGAAATAAAATAAAAGAAAAAATCTATCAACCACACAAGCCATCTGCTTCGATGAGAGCAAAAATAACCAGTTCTACTTCTCCCCCATCGGAAGCGCCTTGGCAGACCAACAATTAGATCAGTACTGGCATTATCAAGAGGATCAAAATCTCCGAAAAATTCCCAATCATTTTGTTAAACCCGAGCACAGTTAACAAGGAAAATTAGTTAAATGGACAACTGGCCTAATTATCTGTGAAGCCTAATATTAATTGGTTCTTTGACCAGATTAATAACACATTCACCTCGGAGATTACATAGGGTAACGTGAAAGCAGTAGTCTACAACATACATCAAAGTGAAAACTACATATCATTGCCCGAAACCTTTCCTAATTGATCTTCATTACCAATGGTCAATCCCGACAAAGGATCAAAATCTCTAGTCAGGAAGACAGAACATGGTTGCTGGTACGAGGAGTTTAAGCTTGATTCCAATATCTGGTTAGCATACGCTGCACCCATACCCACCCGTTGCTTTTTCAGTGACCTCTCAGCTCTAGGGCTCTCTGTTGGGGAACCAGCATTACGTGAATCCGGAGTCAGTGGCTCATTTTGAGATGAGAATGATTCGTCAATCGAAAGGCTCTTTTTAGGGGCACCTTACTTCACAGCCTTATCCTGGAGCAGTGACTCAGAGGTTGGAGCAGGGGTCGCTGGGTCAGTTTTGTTGCCAGAATCTAGGCAGTTCTCCCCTGCCGCTTGAGCGGAGACCCCTGAACCAGGAGTCTCAGAAAGGACTCCACTTAGTCGTTGTTGTTCTTCAATAATCTTCTTCAAGTACTTTCCCTGGGCTTCAATCCGTAACTGCAGCTGTCTCTGCACCTGCTTGTATTTGAAGTAAATAGACAATGAGACCTTAATTAGACCTGGGATGATCTATTGATACCAGTGAATTGCATACTAAACACAAAGCTATAAAGAAAAATTGGCAATTGAGGACATAAAAAACTTCAGCCAATCCCAGAAAGTTCACGAAAGTATTTTACCAATGAGGAAAACAATTTTTTATTGCAGAATCACAGAAGCAGAATAACACAAGAAATTTTCTAAGAAGTCTTTCATCTAAAAGCACTTTGTGCATTAAAGCTAGTAGTATCCATTCATCAGGAAAAATATCATAAAATTGTAAAAGACAATCCTTTCTTTTCAACAGAACATATAATTGTGTATCTAAAAAAGTCAATATTCAACAAGCATTCGCCCTATGATAAGGAAAACAACTCTTACGGGACAACAAAAATCAAAAAACTAAGATTTCACCAAAAATGAAAGAAAGAAAAAGCCAAAGTTCAAATTTATGTCAGAAGTTATTAGTTAACAATGAAAGGGAAAAAAATCAAACACTAGATCACATAGAAAAACATGCCTCCAATTGCTCATGCAATCGCTTTTGCACCTCCATCTGCAACTTGAGTGCCTCTGTGATTTGCATCCCACTGCAAACAATAAACAATAGTCCCTCAAATCCGTTTGGAAATATGAAACCGCAACCCATGTAAATCAGGCCTCACACATTTGACTCAGCTTTTAGGGCATCTGAACATCTCAATCAATGACAATCTCTTACCAAGCTGATACTTTTTCAATCTAGAACTTTCTAATATGCTTTCAGTTGAAAAAAAAAAAAGAGAAGAAGAATTGAGTAAAAGCACTCTACTTACGATGACCCATCCAAATTTGAAAGCATATCCCCCGTTTCTTTCTTGTCAGCTTTTTTCCCTTGCATTTATGTTAAAATTACAATCAGAAAACAAATCCATGGAGCATCAAGCATCATAAGTGAATGTGGAATGCATCAACAAAAACATAGACAAAACTAGATATAACACTAGCTTACCATCAGATGAGGAGTCAGGAAGGTATTTTGCAAGTCGATATTTCTACAAACAAAACAAGAAAAGTTGTAACATATAAGAACATCATAAAGAAATGAACTCCAAAAGTCTGCAAGCCAAATAAACAAAAGTAAAGGAGGAATCTGCTTCCACACCTGTAAATGACTTTTGACATGGTATATTGTCAATCCTTGTACACCCATGACTCTAAGAACACCTTTAGGGGTAGCTCCTAAAGAGAAGAAGAGGAAGAAGAAAGCACCAGTGTAAAATTTCCACTTGAACTAACATTGTATTCAGTGGACTTAATGGATCTTTAAATTTTAATTTGAGATCCCATGACAGGAGCATGTTTTGAATATACAATCAATCTTCTCAATAAGCAACTGAGTTTTCAAAAATTTCAAATGAACCAGAATATTTTTATGGAAATGAAGTCATCGACAAGTAAACAAATTCTTAGAAGGATATATAAAGATTAACTGAATGTGTACATCCTACATCTTTTAAGTCTAACAGAACTAGAACACTAAAGTTGCTCCTCCAGTCCACTCCTCTGAGCACACAAGAAAAAGAAACAATTTTCTCACTTTTCCCATCTTTTAATATTTCAAAATCCAGTAACAGGAAGTAACAATAGCGTGCCTTCAGAAAGAAGAAAGAAAATAAATGGAACCACTAATCTTGACAACTAAATATATGCCAATAAAGATAACTACACTGATATTAAGTTGCTTTGCCATTTTGTTGGAAAACTTAAAAACTTCATATCTTCTTTATATTAAAAAAATATAAAAAATAAAATTCAGCTTTGGAAAGTAAACATCAATTGGACAGAGATCAAGATGACTCACGATCTGGGCCCCCAAGTTGTGCCACGGCATCAACAAAAAGTTCGTGAAGTTCATGAGTCCACCGCAACCGCTGCTTTGAGGCAAGACTAGGGTTGTTGTTGAGACTGCTCCCTCCATTAATGGAATCCATTTTACTCACAAAGCTATCTAAATGTTGATCATGAACTAATGACTTATTCTGAGCTTAGCTTGGAGTAGGACGAATCCTCAACTGGTAATAAGTCATTCAAATAAAGAGCAGAAAAAAAAAGGGGGAAATCAAAAAATAGCACAAGGGAAAAAACAGAATGGTGTATACACTTCCTAATTCGACATCACATTTGACTTTTCATGTACATCTATTACAACTAAAAAATACACGATACGGTATTTGGTGAGATCCAACATCCTGATTTTCTGACTAGAGTAACATTGGAAAAATCAGTGAAAGGCAAAGAGAATATGCAAGTGTCAAAACATTGTTTTAGCTAAATTGAGTGATAGTTTAAAGCACGTCGACCAACGTTTGAACATTAAAAAAGCATAATGAAAAGAACTTTAGTGATTAATACGAGAGAAGTTAGCTAAATTGCTGACTTGATGAGCAGGACATGACAAATTTATAACTCCGGGGATCAGAATCACTCGGTTGTTAGTTACCAAATTCAAATATTTCCATTTCATGAGAAAAGTTGCAAGTCCAGAATATGTAAAAAGACGCCGAAAAATTCAATAATGCAATGGATTCCGCAAAAACGCAAATTTGAGAAAGGGATACAAAAAAGTGTAATTTTAACATGTAGCAGGAATAGAGAGCAGGCTTAACACAAAACAAGTGGTAGTTATGTTAGGTGGAACGCGCAAAGGTAAACACAGCTACTTAGCACTCGTTAAAAGGGGAAACCATATGCAATCAATAGTGACCATCAAAGAGACGCCAAAGCGAATACAAAAACTAGATACATATTTCAATTTCCGTTTTGTATTAGCAGTGCAAAAAAGAAGACTAAAAGAGAAGCATGAGATGGTTAATTCGAGGTTTGATAGCGATACAAGTAAGCTGTGTGTGTGGAAAAATTCATTCATTCATCGGCATAACCAAGTTAGGGTTAGAGAAATAAAAAAAAAAACCAACAAAACATAGAAATTGAAGGGAGGCGAAGAAGGAAGAGAGGTACCAGCAGTAGCAGCGGTGAGATCTAGTTCCATGCCGCCTGGGCACGGCGTCGGATTGTCCAGTTATTCCCTTCCCCGAAGCAATCTGTGTGTTCTCTCTGTAGAAATTGGGGAGTTGTTTGATTTTGCGAGACAAGTAATTAAGGAAGAAGGAAGTGGAGTATTTGTTTGTGGGGGGGTTGGTTTATTATTGTGAGGACTGAGGAGTTAATTAAACAAGGCAGAGAAGGAAGGCAGAGGGCGAAGAAGCAGAAGACGACCTCACAAATCAAATCAAACAAAACATCAAAATGGCTTTCCTCTTGCTTTCATTTGATTTAAAATTGTTAATTGTTTACTTTTATAATAGTATATGCGAGGATAATAGAGAGAGTAGGCTGTCTTGCCTGACCTGGAGACTGACTGACTCGATAAGAAATTGACCAACCTCGTGATTTTATTCTTATCAAAAAAGAAAAAGAGAGAGAAGAAATGAGCACCACCCACCCAACCCCCTTACGTTTGCAAGTACAAATTAGAGTGCATAAAGAAAACTTGTCAAACGAAAAAAGGAAGAGAGAAGCCGCCAAATGAGTCGGACGGAATCTACTGTAGAGATATTCCGTCCAGTTGTACAAAATATTCCGTGGAGCAAAATTGGCGTACATGGGCGTCATAGCTTTACTAAACCCATGTTGTTTTATAGGGTTGGCATTGAAGCAGCCGGACCTTCTATCCATTTATCGTAACTATTTCCCCTCTTTAGATACCATTCGGCATTCTTTAGATTCCACTGCGCGACATTTATTTTTTTATCAAAATTAATTTGGTGAATTTTAAATCACTCTCATAAAAATATTATTGGCTATCATGTTTGCTAAATTTCGAATCATTTCAATGTCATTGTTGTGGCATTTCCTTCTGTGAGTGGTCTACATGATATTGTATTCTTGGAGGATAATAGTACCAATATCAAATTTGTAGTGAACATTTTTACTTGTATTACATTCTTGTTAAAATTGTCTAAGAGAATAAATTTATATGGCGTTTAGCACTCATGGTTGCAACTGCACATGCATAATGCAACGAGGATAGCATTGTAATTGCGAGCGCCAATTGTAACGGGTTTGGACTTTCACCAACGCTCGTTCGACCTTAGTCACTCGTGCTAGCGATTAAGTTAGCCTTACACCCTCGAACAATGTTTGATCAAGATTTGAGAGAACAGAAAAGAGAGCACACAACAACAAAACTCTTAAGTAAAAAATGCTCTATTCACTAAATTCTTGGATATACACACCCACCTCCTCGGTGGATGGTGGAGATCAATTTAATTTAACAATCCCTATCGATTATCTAGAATTCTTCATACTATTATAACTCCTTTTACAAGTATGTACAAGATTTTATAAATCTCTAGAATATTCTACGCTAATTTAGATAAACAGTGGGAAGAGTTGGGTCATCCTCTATTATATGTTGAACCCATCAAACTTGGCCTGTGTCACAATGCTTAGTGTCCTGGTCATATTTTTTGTTGCAAATCTCTATATAATCACAATTGTAATATTAATCTTCAATTATAAAAACCATTTTACTTGAGCTGAACTCATTCAATTTGTTTATGTTGTAAAATGGCCTATTGGCTGTTCAAAATAAAAATAGCCTAAAGAAGTAAAGCACTGCCTCCATTACAGAGGAAGATGATGATATTACGTTTATCGATTCAAGCCCCTGTAGAATTAACAAATCAGTTAAAAGAGAAAGACTTAGTACATGAAAATATTTTAATTATTCGAATAGCTTGTTATTTGAAAATTGCAATATCAAAATTAGACAATTAAGCAAGAATCAAGCACCACTCTATACAGGGTCGAATCTAGGGGTCCGGTAAGTCCCGTTACCCGTCCCGATTATGTGGTCTCTTAAAATATAATATAAATATATGGTTTATTGGAGGATATTATATATATTTATAGTATTAAATGAGATATTGACATATTGTATATAACATATTTTTTCTATACTCGTTCACTTTAAAATATATTGTATAAATATATAATATCGATTTTGTACCAACACCTTATTGATCGTCGAGCCATCGGGTGAATTTTATTCCGGTTTCGTCACTGACTCTATTATGGCATATGGATTGTCTCAGTCGCAGTTGCCTAAAAAAACCATTTTGTTTTTTCTTAGAAAAAGTCTTAAATTTGAAAAAAAAAATCCTTTATTTATTAGTTGATTGAAGAACTTACAAAATGTAAAAGAGTTAAATATTGTCCTTTTTGTCACCTATAGTGTGAATGCCATTTGAATTGTTTTCTCAGTGTCTTCGTCATTCGTCTTCAAATAATTCTTCTTATACTATGTGGAAGGCTGCACACTATAAAATCCAACGCCTATTTCGTAAATTAGAAAGTAGAATATGAAATCCATCAGCTATTTTGAAAATTAGAAAGTAAACAGTTGGTACAATCAGTGTTATTTAGTGCTGAAAAAATAAGGAACAAAATATAATAAAGGAATAGAAATACAAAATAAAGAGAAGAAATAAGGAAAAGTTGAAACGGTATGAAATACCTTTCCAATTTTGCTTTAAACTAAATTTTGAAAAAACTCCCTATATACAACATTTTTGGTCGAATTGTATGATGTTCCGCGTTTATTGTAAATGTTTAATTTCAAACTATAATTTGTATACGACAGGGAAAAAAATAAATTGTAAGAAATTTAATTTCAAAATATTTTTAAAAAAATCACAAAAATCAATTAGATCTTCCCAACTAAATATGAACTATCAAAATACATGACATAATCTTGTCAAATGGAATGAAGTTAAATCCATTAAGCTCGTATGGATGATCGGTGGTCTTCCACGGATCCATCATTATGGCCAACTACAAAATTGTTTGCCACAAAATCCTTTCCCTCTTTTAAAAGTGATATAAACCTTTTCTCAAAGACTTTTTTCAGACTCGCTTGAATCCTTGTTCCTTGAAAACACAAAAACAAAATTGTTGTTACAAAATATACAAGTTAAAAAGGGGAAATGAATTAGATGAGATAATAATAAATGCCTTTTCATGCATGAAGACCGTTTCTATTGTGCTGAAATGATCATTCTTGCAGAAATTAGGGATGGTCCAAAACTATAAGCTTAGCCTTAATTTTCCAATTTTCCTTGAGAGGAGTAATATCACTGATAGTAACATATTCAGTCGACATCATATTTTGGGTCATCTTGAGTGAAAGAGATTAAGTAATAACACTGTGAGAATAGTAGTCGGCTCAATTGAGAAAGACCATACACTGTATGGTTGCTTCTCATTATTAATCTAGAAATCCACACACAAGCATAATTTAATTTTTAAACATTTTTACTCTTTTTTGTAAGGCAAATAACATTATCTTTTTTTTATATCCTTATCTCTTTAATTAGCTCACATGTATACATGTCAATCCCATCATTTATTTCAAATTGCAATTTGATTAGCTCACATGTCAAATTAATTGATACATACTAATCCCACCATCTAATTTAAATTACACAAAAAAGATCATTATTATTATCATTTTCATTAGCTTCAAATACAATAAATAAATTACCCTTTTCAAACAATGATGCAACCAAATGTCCAACAGACAAAAAACTTTCACTTGTTCATCAGATGCATAATTTATACTCATAAATACCATAATGCAACAAGTCCTCATGGACGATGCCCAATAATTACTGCTAAAATGTCTCATATTTGCAACGGAGCTACATAATTTACATTTTTGAGAACTCCTTTCCAACATCTTCCTCTCAACTCCTAACACTGCTGCAATCTGCTGATTACAATTTGTACACTTGAAAATGGCATTTTCAAAGAGTGAAGGAGAACCTCACTCATTTAAACAATATCACAATTGACAATAATTCTCAGCGCCATACACCATAACCTGCGATCCCATGCGGAAAAACTTGTGTCACATTAACCTCTGAAGTTCCAATCTTCGCTTCACCAAGAATCAAGGATGTTGTTGCTGAGTCTAAGCTTATCCTCTTCTTCCCTTCAGAAGGAGATCCTTCTAGAGTCAATCCTCCCGGACTGCCGTGTGAAGTCAAGCAGCTTTCAGTTGAACAATCAGCTCCTTGCTGAAGGAGACCAGGTGCAACTTCTTCTGAGCCATGCCCATTAGCCACCTCAGCTGCATGCAGACAGTAAAAGCCGAGTGCATCAACAGAAGCACTTCTCGAAAATTTACTTTCCACCCCCTTCAAGCTGTCAGCATCCACAACTGCACCTCCAATAAATTGATCGGCAAGCATCTTACAGGCTCTGTCAAGCATTGCCAAATACCTTCTCTCTGCCTCCTGTCTGATTTGCAAGTGCTTCTCAGCCTATGTAACAAATGCATCAAGATAAACAAACTGAAGCATTGAGAATCTCAGAAAAAAAAAATGCAGCGGGAAACAAGACTATATTATTAATATAGATAATTATAGACTTATGGTCTAGTAAAAGTGTCACAAATAACTAATACACATTAGGTTGAACACAGGATTTACCTTCATTAGCAATAGAAAGAATGACAGAGACTCAATCAGTGTGAAGAAAAAATGTTACCAACAGGTCCAGATTCTCAGAGTTTCAATTACAACCACACATCCATATATGCATGTCACAGTCTGGCAATTAGTAAGAAAAAACATGTTTCTTTTTTTGTTACTAATAAGACGGAAGAAAACTTAAGAAGTTATATATTCTTAATCTGACAAGCCAATTGTATTTTAATTTTAAATATGAAATTTAACTTAGTCACTAGAAATCATACATCAAGTGCAACAAACCAAACTCAAAAGATAAGTTCAACATTAAGTTGTTAGACATAAAATTTTCTTATTTTCATGAACTAGTTAGATTAGATAGCTGCAAATTCATTAGATTTTTTCTTTATTGAAGAATTTTCAAACGTATTTAGGAATATTGACATGTAGAAATCTATAACCTAATGTCCATTAGAGAAAAGGAAGAGGATGGCAGCTAGGAAGTAGTATGTGTGCATTCCCAATCTAATGTGAGGCTGAGAGAGTAATACTAAGATGACAAGAAATATTTGAGATAAGAACTGATGATAACAAGGACATCTGCTTAATTCTTTTAGTAAATGTAGAGTAGCAGGTTTATTAGAAATACCTCAACTCGAAGATGTAATTTGCTTTGCACTTCCATCTGAATTCTTAATGCTTCTTTGACTTCGGAACCCCTACCGAAAACATGTATTATTGCGGAGTTAGGAACTCTGGACAGTGGACACAATTGAGACGGTGTGAGAAAAGGTAAAAACTGTCTTACTCATTCATATCAGAAGTTGTCAAGTTTGGTGAAGAGTTGGTATTCGCAGGGCTCTCTAAAAGGTGTGTGCCAGTTAGTCCTTGAAAAAGATACGTACGGCTTAATTGACGGGATATAAGCAACATATGCAAGTGCATCAACTCCCAGTAATCATAAAACAAAAAATGTGTGAAAAGGAGATACCGTCTTTAGCAGGGTCAGAAGGCATATCCTTGGCGGACTGTCTACCAAGTCTGTATTTCTGCAATGAAAAACACATGAATATACTTGAAGAAGAAGAAGAAGAAGAAGAAGAAAGTAAAGAGACCTGGAGGTGAGACTTCAAATGGAAGAGAGTCAATCCTTTGACATTCATGGTGCGCATGATGGCCTTTGGGGTTGCTTCTGCTCATTTTGGGAAGCATTAACTTATTAAAAATCTCATTCATCAATCTGTGCAAAAAAATTATAAAGAAAGAGAGGGAGAGAGAGGAACGGACTGCTGGGGCCGCCGAGCTGAGAGACGGCGTCGACGAAGCGCTCGTGAAGATCGGCAGTCCAACGGAGGCGAGGTTTGGGATCGGAAGTCAAGACGAGGCATGGGTCTCCTCCCACGATTCTGTGCAAGTGATTATTGTTGGAGTGATTGTGGATTTGGAGATGCATTTCTTCCATTGATGATCTCTCCAACATTTTTGCTTTTTCTTCTTTCCGGGGCCCCTCCCCCAAATATTATTACTCTCTCACCAAATGTTGCCCTTACTCATCCCGCTTTCCTTGCCCTTCACATATTTTTCTATTCTTCTATAATAATTTTTTTGTTTCTTTTTTTTTTTGCCAGTAACAGAACAATTCTTCTATAACCCTACTCTCTTGTATTAAAAAAAATATAATGGAGATTTGTATTACAATAATTGTTCAATCAATCAATAATGCGTAATCATCATATCATAATATACATAAATATACAGATATAGAAAAAAATTTAGATAATTTTATCTTTTTTATTTATTTATAAATATTTATAAATTTTTTATTTTATAAACATTTAATAATTATTCATCATTAAAAAATTAAGTAGAAAAAAAATAAGAATTCACAACTTAATCTACTTCAGAGACTACGAGTGAATATACTACCAATTAATTAATTATCAGTATAATTATCTGTGTAGCAATTGATTAATTTATAATTAATTATTTGGTAATTAACATAATACCAATTTAATTTTTTGCGTGTAGGTTTCAATTGACCCGTGTCAATTTACAATTATATTAACTACTTAGAAATTAATTATGGCCTTAAATTTATGTGTTATTAAATATTTATCAGATAATTTAACGTAATAATATTGTTAAATGTACTATATTAAAATTATATTCGCCTTATCAAAAAAATTAAATATATTCAATTAATTTTTTTATTACATGATTTTATTTATTTTCTTTGACTATCAAAATTTAAATGTATATATTTATATTAAAATTAATTAACTTACAAATAAAAAAATTCAACAATATGTACCGCACGTATATAAAAAATTAGTAAAAAATAAACAAATCTCCAAATTGAGTTGATTGGACTTTTTGGATTTTGGGATCAATTATTCAAATTTTAATTTATTTTTATCAAAAGAATAAACATATTTTAATTACTTTCAAACCGTTTAAGATGTAGAGTGAAAATATACATACAAAAAAATTAATTAAATACAAGGGCATTTATATTTTGGGGAAATTATACTGTATATCATTTTTTGTAATTATAATTTCTAATTTGCAACACACCGCATTATATTTTCACTAATGGAACATTTTAATTAAAAGTTCAGAAATCCCTTGATATTTAAGTTCAGAAATGCCTCAATATTTAACTTATGCATTCATGGTCAAACCCATTCAGTTTTCTTCTCTCTCTCGCTTCACTGGTCTCCTTGTCCCTTCCTTCTCTCCCACCTCCCCCTTTCTCTCTACTTCTATGTCCCTTCTTTTTTGTCTCCCTCTGTCCCTTCTCTTTCCTCCCTTGAATACTTCATTATTCTTCTCTTCTTCCTCCACATCGGGTGCATTCTTTGCCGCCTCGTCTACTTCTGTTGAAAATTTTTTTCGGTGTTCCCTTAGTTGATTTTGAAGAGCGTAAGCAAGTTGAAATAAGAGAGAACAACACTAAGATTTATAGTGGTGCTTTGCCTACGTCCACTTTCTAAGCCTTACAATTTAGGATTTCTACTATAACGAAGATTGATTCTGGCTCAATCCAACAAAGCCAATATAACGAGGTTAATTGTGACTCAACACCTCTAAAGCCTACCCAAGGTTGATTCCCGACTCATACGTCTAAAGCCTTCACTATGTTATTTTTTTATAGTCACAACAAACCTTTCACACAACCAAAGTGTATACAAAATAATTACAAATATTTAAATACTTTGCTAGAGTTGAATACGTACACTTGATGCTTGCAACTTGCTCTCCAACTTGATTTTGGTGTTTTTGATAGCTGAAATTGATAGGAGTTTTGGCACAATAAATTATGATGTTGTTTAATCATTTCTCTGCCCTTTCTAGATGTATTTATAGTTTTTCTAAACCATAAGACCGTTGGAGTGGAGTACCTAGTCGTTTGAGTGCATTTAATGTTGTTTCAGCTTTCTAGATCCTCCTTAACGTATGTCACCCTGATTCTTACATACATTATCTACAAATTCACCAGTTTACGTACGTTATGTTGACCTTAACATACGTTGATCAAGTTCCATCAACCTTAACGTACATTATATATTCCTTACGTACGTTATTTTGTCCTTTCAGCATTCCAGTAGCTTCTATTTGTATTAAGCGTCATTTCTATGTACATTGTGACTTGCTAACATATGTTAGCCTCCATTAACGTACGTTATGATTGTGTTGACATACGTTGATCATGTAAATCCCAGATTACGAACTTCATCCTTTTTGTAAAGTACGTTAATCACTTCCACTGCTTTGTTTTGCAACTCGGGGCTTTCCAACGTGTTTAACTTTAATTCTTGGCTTTTTTTCATCATTAAAACATAAAAGGATATTAATGTTGATCACATATGATCCAACAAATTCTTCATTCATTGTGTCATTTGTCTTCATAGGCGTTTATGTCTTCGTTTGCCGCGTCTGTGGAGAGGGGGAGAGAGAGAGAGAAGCTGCGAGAGAGATAGAGAGAGGCACGTTTGATCCCTGAATCACAATCTTGAAGTGGAGATGGAAATGGTGCCTACAATGAGTGTTGATAAGTGTGGTGGCTATAATTTCTCTAGCGACAGCCGCATGTAGAAGGAATATGTGTCCTATTCTAAAAATTAAAATATGTTTAAAAATTGTTTTTGATTGTACTCATTTTGTTTTTATTGGTACTCATTTTTTGTAAACATTTTGTTGGTATAATCAACAAGTTTTCAATAACTCATACTCATTATGCAAGCCTTTATTTGTGAATGTACTCATTTTGTACTCATAATTTTACCAAATAATAAAGAAAATATTGAGCTTCTAGTCCCTAATATTTTTGAGTTGTACTAATTTTTGTTCCCCTTTTGTACTCATTTTGTTTTTATTTTGTACTCATTTTTTGTAAGCATTTGTTAGTATAACAAACAAATCTTAAATAACTCGTACTCATTATGTAAGCATTTTTTCTCATTTTATACCCGTTTTCATTTGTCAAAGAGCATGGTCAACGCATTGTCACATTCGGTCAAATTAAGATATTTTTTAAATCCTTTCCTCCATGTTTGTATTTCTGGCCTCTTTTGACATGTGTTGTATTTTTTAATTTTGCCTTTTTTTATTATATATTTGTGTCCTTTTCCCTTACATTTTTACCAAAAAAAAAGGCACCATTTTCGTCCTCGCATACAGATTTTATAGTTCAAATATACAAGGACTTTAAAACTCGAATGTACAAAAATGCAAACTGGTTCTATATTGCCTCTATTTAATTTTCATTGGATTTTTATTCTACTTTCAATTTATTTTTTAAAATATGAAATAGTTTTCAATTTGTTTTATTCGATTTTTAGTTTGAAAGACATGTGAGGGATCCAAAACGTATGTATGAATAAGAGATACATGAAACACTACATGTATAAGAGATATCTGTGACAATAGTTATGGAGCTAACTTGTAAGTAGCAGCTCTCACTCTCTTCATGATATCAAAAGGACCGATATATCTCATAACACCCTTCATGGATGATACCACTAGGAACACATGGTCCTAGATATGAAAACCAATATGCTTCAGACCATCATAGCTCCTCTACCAGTACCTACTATGTGCTGTTTGAATTCTCTAATTAATCAACTTAATTATTTGTGGTCTTCGAAATAATATCAGGCTCAATGGCTCTTTTTAACCTATCTCAACCCAACAGAGTAACTTATGCTTTAATCCATGCAAAACCTCATAAAGTGTCATTGCTAGAAACAGAAATTACGCCATTTACCTACATTAATTTGTAATTTTCTTCCGTACAAGCAATTTATGTTTATTACAAATTTACTTTCCCATAATTATTAATTTTCTCTCATCTATCAAGTCTCT
>CAODLS010488988.1:0-20390 GCA_948243855.1 Flueggea neowawraea | reverse complement strand
CTTCCAAACCCATTTCATATGTGAGTAAGGATCCAAGCAGTTCTTCCAAAGGCAATGAGTTCAAATCTTTGGCTTTTACGATGACATCTTTCTTGGAAGCCCACGATTTTGGAAAAGATCTCAAAATCTTCCTCACAATCTCAGAATTTGTATATGATTTTCCAAGAGATTTGAGGCCATTTAGAATGTCATTGAAACGATCAAATATTTCTTGAATGGATTATTCTTCCTCCATTTTGAACATATTTATGAACAATGAGGGAGATCTTGTTCTCTTTGACTTGAGAGGTACCTCATAAGTAATCTCCAAAGTTTTCCAGATCTCATGAGCATTCTCGCACTGTTGGACTTTGTTGAACTGAAATTTACTCAATGCATGTGCATGGTTTTATTATTGTATCGCCCCATCTCTTTGTAAAATTTTCAGTTCTTTCTAACATATAAAATGTCTAAAGTTGATTAGTTATCAAAACCTTGTTAGTTCAAGATTAATATGTTGGTTGCAAGTAGATTTCATTGGCCCGAGAATCGAACTCGGAGGGAACCATGAAGAGAAATGGGTCAATGGTAGTTACCGGAATAAGAATATGGCAGCCATGAAACTCATTATAGCTGAAATGAAAATAAAAAAGAGGTGGCCAAGCTACTTGCCTTGCCCCCGTTTCAGGAGAGTAGAGTTGCGTGTGAAACAAACTTCTGAGTTTGTTGCACCATTCCAACAATAATACCTAACTTCAATCTGGTGTTTAATCACATGATTCCATACATGTCGCCGTGTTTTTCCTTTTAACATGAAATTTGGTTTCACCATTTCATGAGAGTACTATCCAGATTGAATAAACTAGTGGCAGTAAACAAAAAAGAACTTATAACTAATCCTTATGAAATCTCTAAGGCAGCCAACATTCACTTAACTAAATGCATAATTGATTCATGAATACGCTAAGCCAACTATAATGGAGTTATTAAATAAATGGTATAAGATTTTTTAGAATGATATGGGATTAATAGAAAACGAAAACCTTACCTTGTATATTTTGAGAATTAATCATAGGGCAAATGTTTAAATCGTCTTAAGGTATGAAGTAATCTCCTGTGTTGGTCCATGTGTTTTGAATAATAATCTATTTGGTTCCTCAAAACTAACATTGACAACATTGATAATTTTAATGTGTCACGTCAAATTTGTTGAATGACACATCAAATTTATAATTAAAATAACTTTTTTGAAAGATTAAAATGTGCTTCAGATGTTTATTTTGATTTATGTTAATAATTTACATCGGTGTTAATAAGTTTAGAGAAGTGTCACCTATGAAGACATGATGGTTACGGTGGAAGATGAGGGTGTCGCTAGAGAGTGAAATCAGATGCTATGGTATGTTTGGTTGTTGATTGATTGGAGAAAAGGAAGGAATATGTGGATTTATTAGTGAAATGTGGGTTTATTAGTGATGGACAGTAGTTCTAGAAGTGAAAAAAAAAGAGAAAAAAACGAGAGAGAATGGAGAAAAGTGAGCAAAGGACATGTTTTCAAGATTAAAGGTGTCATTTCGCGTTCTCCGCGAAATAAATATAAATGACAGTTCAAAATACAGAACCAAATAAAAGATTACCAATATCTTAGATACCACGCTGCAATTAACAAGGCTGATGAAGATGGAAAAAGCGGTGGCAAGAAAATGGGGAAGTAGTTATGCTATGCGGAGTTGTGTTGAGTAGGCAATTAAGGCGAAGGGATATGGCGTGTAAATGCTGATGATATGGTTTTGTGGGGGATGATTGGATCACGATACACACGATTCTTTCTTTGGGAGTCGAATCAAAACTCAGCAGCAACTCTTTAATCCTTGCACGAGTGTGTTCATCATGTGCTGGCAATCCCCTCACAACAACTCACACTTCTTCTTGTATTGTGTTCTGCACTCTCTTCATCCCAATAAATAAATAATGTGGCTGCAATGTGTTGTATTAGTTGTCTCTTTATTTGGACAAATTCAACGGCAGTTAAGGAAAGCCAATGGTGGCTTTAGTTTTACAATATTTCGTGGTTGATCCAAGACAAAAAAATATAAAACTTATGTTGATTTATTGTAAAATCACAAAATAAAAAATTAAAAAAAATAATTTCTAAGTCTATGAAATATAACCTAATTAGTAGATAACTCTTCGTATTTTTAAGATATTACATACACATAATTAAGGTCAAAAATCGAATTACATTTAAGTACTTCTATTAATAATTTGTTAGTATTCCGTTATTAAATTAATGATGCATCCAAAAATTAAGTTTAAATAAAATTTTAAGAAAAAAAATATACCTAAATATATTTTATGAGACATTAAAAACCCTAATTTTCTTTTTTTATACTTTTCTTCTTTTTCTTCTTCTTCTTCTTTTTAAAACCCAGAATCCATGTTCTTCTTTTCAAAATAAAAACCCAGATCGAACTGAATTCAATCAATTGAACTTGCAACAAAATGAAAACCGTGAAGAACTTGCAACAAAAAATTGATATAACTCTCAATCTTACAACATGAATTACAAACACAAAAGGGCATTTATGGTTATAACAATGATCAAAATATGTACAATATTGAAAACAGACATTTTGGCTCATAGAAAACTAATGAAATCAGGCAGAGAAGAATCTATCAGAAGTTGCAACACCAAATTAGGACTTGGGCTCCAAAACCCACTTCATCATCTGCATGTTTTGCTGCCTAACCATGTTCTTGACCTTTATAGCCATCTCTAAAATATAAACAAAAAACATAAATTAAAGAGAAAATCTTGTCGTTGCTGCTTGCTAGGTCAAGAACTCAAACACAAATCTCGCCTCGCTGTCGCCACCCACAATTCAAGACTTCAACTTTGGGTGGTTTCATGGCAGATTCTTGCAAAATCTGTAGCTTCTTGGACCCATGTTTCTTCCAGAAAAGAAAAAGGCTCTTTTGAGCTGAAATAACTCAAGAGTTTTTTTGACCTGAAAAGAACCCAGAAATCAATCCACCTCCAGTCTCAAAAAACTGAATTCAACATCAAAAGCTTCCAACCTCACCATGTAAACAACAAATTCACTTAAACTAGACTCACCCAAGAACAAAACAATGAAACCCACTTCACCAAAGCCAACACAAACACTTGCAGATAATAAGCTCACTGACCCAGAACCCAAAAAAAAACAAGAATCAAAAAACAACCACCATAGCAAAACTAGCAACAGAGAAGAGAACAACTCAAAAAAAGATAGAGAACCAAGAACAGCCATCCTTGGAGAAATCTTTTTTGTAATCAAACCCAGATTTCTTCATTTTTATCGACTCCGTCGACCTTAGATTTGTGTTTTTTTTCTTGCTTCGGTCATGAAGAGAATGACCAGAGGGGCTGTGAAATCTGTCGACCCGATCGGATCCATCACAGCGCCGAATGTAAAGGAACCCAGATACAGAGGCGTTTAAGAGAGAAGCTGCTGTGAGAGGGAGAGAGGAACCCAGACACAGAGGTGCTCGAAAGAGTAGTGGCTGTGAGAGGGGTGAAAATCTGTTTGGGATGAATATAAGGGGGGTATTTTTGTAAAGTTTCACTTTCATTTACTCTGTCAATAAAAAACAAGTTAAGTTTGAAGGACGTGTATGTTGTATCGAGAAAATATGATAACTTACTATATCTCAATAACTTGAAAATTATTTTTTCAAAAAATTATTGCTAATTTATTTTATGAATTTCTTTAGAAATATAATAATAAACCAAATAATAAAAAATAGACTAAAATTTTGAAAATAGATTTTATTTATAATTATCGATATCACATTTAAAAAATTAATAACCAAACGAATCGAAAATTAATAAGTAGTTCAAATTACTAGCCTATATGTGTACAGTAAAAAATATAAGCGAAAATAAATTTAGTTGTATGCTAATCTCCACCATCATAACTTAGCCCTGTTCGCCTAATCTTGTCCGCAATCTCCAAAACCGAGGTTTGTTCGGAATTGTCGTCCTCACAATCTCCAGTGGTGGTGAGGTTGCAGTGGTGGTGAGTAGGGGGAAGACAAGAGATGGGTTGAGGAAGGAGATCGTTTTTGGGTGTTTAGTTGGTTTGATTTCAGTGGAAAGGTAATGGGTGGTTTAGGAGAGAGGCTTGGGACGGTTTGGGATTTATGGTTGAAAAAGACATTGACCGGTTTTTGCAAAACCAGCCGGGTTACATTTCTAGTATTTATGATTGAATTGGACCGGTTAATCAACCAGTTCGCGAGTTTTTCGGTCAAACCCTAACCAGTCCGGTTTTTAAAACATTGGTTAAAATTGATGGGCTGACTTTGCTTTTTATTACTTTGTAATTATTTGTGTGTCCTTTTAACAAAAGCCTACAATTTACCTAAAACTAAATAATTATATAAATAAACCCCACTTACGTTTGAACATTGGAAGTTACATTGGGGATGCCTATTATTGGATTAATCGATCGTCGTGGTTAAGCAGGATGTGAATATTGGCATTGTTGATAATTTGGTGCAATCGATAAAGTTCAGTGCATTATAAATATGTGTATATTAGTATATATTAGCTGCAACCCAACCTTTTCTATATGGTTCTATTAATCAGGATGTGACATGAAGAATATAACTATAAACTATTAGATCTAATATCTCTAGGTGGCAATTCAATTATAAGTGTGTTGGCATAATATGATTTGACAAATTGTTGTTATCATTATATATACGAATAAACGAAGATATACTGTCTAAACTTAACCGATTATTTTAGTTTAGTCAGGATTAAGTAATATATATTTTATGGAATATATATGCATATTGTATACATCATAGTTTTAAAAAGATGCGTCAAAATTTTCACTTTTTTATAGTGTCATTTATCAAATTTATCAAGTTTGTAAAAAAAATCGGCAATTATATCTCAATCTACGGCGAACAATGAAACAAATACATATTATTTGACAGTTTATAAATCCATCATTGCCATCTTAAATTGTTGAGTATATAAGAAGATCGAAGTTGTCGTACATGCACGTAGTAAAAGACACAAGAAACTAACACTACAAATATAGAAGATAGTGGTTGAGTTTGGCTATAAGGTCGGGGCCAAAATATTAAAGTTCTCCAAGTCAATAATTGATGACAAAATGGTCCATTTTCGTCTAGAATCAATCGTAAAAATCAAAAAAAAAATCTCAATATATTGACGAAAAAGATTTTCTTTATGTGTGTGTTTTTTGTTGTGACTTAGCAGACATATAACATCGCAATTATTTTATAACACACAATAATTGTATGTTAAAATGGGCCAAAACCATAGTATGATCTACATGTTTTAGTACGAATTAATTTGGATTAATATACACTATATTCGCAGCTCAAAGCAACTAGATTTAATAAATTTTTTAAACAAAGTATTTAACAATTTGAAATACCAAATCCTAAATAATCTCCAAAGGTACGTACAAAATAACAAAAATATCAGTAGTTTTATAATTTAGTTACACTGGAATCATTTATAACATTTTGGTCATGGTAATATTATTATCTCCACTATTAAAGAAGTAGAAAATTTTGATTTTTATAACCAAATGTGCATATTCCAAATTATGTAAATTTAAATATTTTATGCACATCATTTGATTTAACATCTAAATTTTAGATGAAAAATCTCATTTAATTAAATAGCGTAAGTAAATCAAAATAATCCGAATTTTGACACATTTATCAAATTTTTCTTGTGTTTTAAAAAATATCGAAAACCCCATAACTTCTAGAGTTGTATAAAACCTATTCTGGTATTAGTATTACGTCTGTTTTTACTATTAAGTATCACATTGACATGCACGCGTGTATAACATGATGATGTAGTATGTCTATGTGTCAGTGTCATGTCTTCAATAGGTTTGAAAATGTTTTTAATAGTTATATATATTTATGAATTTATTGTTTGATTTAAAATTATTATTAAATATGTAAATTTATTGAAATTTCATATCACTAAAATATTTTAGTTTTGTGAACTTTTCAATAGGTTTGAAAATATATCACATGACACTAACACGTGGACACGCCACATTATTATATTGTACACCCGTGCATATCAATGTTGCATTTAATGATAGAAACAAATGTAACATTAACGTCAGAATAAATTTAATACAACTCTCAAAACTTAGGATCTTTTTCTATGATTTTTAAAATAGAAGCTGAATTTGATAAAAGTGTCAAAATTCATGTTGTTTGGATTTATTTGCTCTATTAAAAAAACATTTTGAAAGACTAACTTAAGAATTAAGATATGATATTTAAAATTTCACAAAAATAAAATATTTTAGTTATATGAAATTTCAATAAATTTACATAATTAATAATAATTTTAAATCAAACAATAAATTCATAAATGTACGTAACTATAAATTATTATCAATATCTTCTAGCTCTTATGAAGTCATACACGCAAGCTTCCAGCATTCCTTCACTTGTGTGGTTGTTTCACTCCTATCCCTTATAGATCATCCACCCAGGAAAATCTGCAACCCAAGAAACAACACAACTCCATCCCCACGCGCAACAGGATGTCGTGACCCACGCGTCAGGAAACCAACAAAATGCATCGCCATTCCACGAACTTCAAAGTCTCGACTCTGTACCTTCTCTTGTCACTTCTCTACATTCCTATATTCTAATATTAATTATTAATTAATACTCCAAATCGAAACACCTCACCATCTCCTCCTCCTTATCGAACAAGGCACCCTCATCTGATACGATAGCGTATCACCATGGTGTTCGACGCCGACGCCGCTGAATTGTTGACGAAGGAATTGAGAGGCTGTTTCGATGCAGGCAAGAGCCGGAGTTATGAGTGGAGAGTGTCGCAGCTGAAGAGCCTTCTGAGGATGTGTGATGATCGTGAGAAGGATGTTGTTGACGCTCTTCGTGAGGATCTCTCTAAGCCGGAACTTGAATCCACTGTCTATGAGGTGATCAGCTTTTTGATCGATTTTCGATTCACTGTCGGTTTGTTTCTCGTTTTCGTATTGCTTTCTTTTGTTTACCTTTTTTTTAGAATGATGCGGTGCGTTTTGACTCTTTGCTGCTGTAACTGGATAACTGGATAAGCAACTTTGACGATTCATATGACAATTCCTTTACGTTTTGCTCTTCTTTTTCTTTCATGCCTTGAGTCTGACCGAAGAAATCAAACCATTCCATTCATTACACGAGTTCTCTACTTGTTTCTTTCTTTTTTTCTTTTTCATTCATTTTTTATTCTTTTCTGGGTATTCTGATGGTTATAATGTTTGATTAAATTTGAACTATTGAAAGAGATTTAAGTTTTAAAGTTAAACACGGAATTTACGAGGTCGGTTATATCAGTTGACTTTGCTTTGAATTCACCAATGTGAAGTATGGCTGTTTGATTTGTTGTAACTGTTTTTTGTAAGGTCTACCTAGTTGAGATTCGAATATTAAATGTAACAATTAATACGGTAAGCATGCAATTGAGGTGTTGGCTAGGAATAGTTTATTAGTGGAATAATTGAAGTTGTGGTGTGTCTTAATGAGTTTTGGCAATTCGTACAGTAGTGGTGGAGAAATTAATGACATACCCACATGGCTTTTCCTTGAAAAGGCTTGGCGCCGGTACTAGTTCAATTTGTTGTTTGTACTTGTATGCGTGGTCCAGAATATGTAGCGTTCAGTATCTGAGCTTTAGAAATTTTCACATCAGAATGAGACAAGCAAAGCGAAAAAAATTCTTTCTGGGAAATATTTTCCATGGCTTCTTGCTGCCGTTTTGGTTGGTGGTTGGAACTTTGTTTAAAGTCACAAATCCAACAATTTGAAAAATGAAGTTTATTTATTGTAAGGAAGATTAGTAATTTAGAGTTTTCTGGATGGGATTAAGGATCACATATTAATATGTTTGTTTTAGAAAAAAGGTTGATATAATTTTGGAGCTATTTTTTGAAACCCAAAAGCATGAGGAACTTGGAGATTTTTTCTTTTTCTCTGTATTTTGGGGAAAATTAAAGCTTGATGAAATCTGAATTAATATCAAACCAGATACTTATTGTCTTTAATCTTAATTATCAGGTTCATTTATGAAACACCCTTTAAACTAATTGTCTTTAAAGTCTTAATTATTAGGGATATACCTTGTCAGAATCAGTAAGTAATACAATATGGCTCTGAAGCAATGGCAGTGGGTATATATTATGCAAGCCCTCATTCTTGAAAACATTTTTGTAAGTGTTGTTACTTATAAGTTGTTAATGTTGGATATTTTCTGTGTGTTTTTGTGTGGTAAATTCAGTTGAAGGAGGCTTGGAGGATGTGATTGTATTCCATGTTTGTACCCTTACAAAAATATGAGCATGATACTTAATGTGGCATATTGAACTTTTTTTTGCAATACCTATGTGACCTTGCATCTCGTTTTCTGATAGTTTTAGTGAAATAACTATGTGCAGCTAGCCATGATAAAAAACTCATCTAAATTGGCACTCAAGGAGCTTAAAAAATGGATGAGACCAGAAAAGGTAATTTGTGGCTGCTTAACTTTTCCTTCATTTAAAATTTCGCTTACACACTGTTTTTGGGTCAACAATATCCTATTCAGCATATTTTTTCTGTTGCAGGCCAAAACGTCATTAACCACATTTCCTTCATCAGCTGAAATTGTCTCTGAACCCTTTGGTGTTGTATTAATCATTTCAGCTTGGAATTATCCAATTTGTATGTTCATATCCTGAAAACCAAGCTGTACATGGTCTGTTGTTCACTTTAAGGATGGTGAATTCTAATTGTACAATGTTTATTTTTTCCCAGTGTTGTCTCTTGATCCTCTTGTTGGAGCTATTGCAGCTGGTAATTGTGTGGTTCTAAAACCATCAGAATTAGCTCCAGCCACATCATCATTGCTTGCAAAACTACTTCCAGAATATTTGGATAGCTCTTGCATAAAGGTTGTTGAGAGCGCTGTTTCTGAAACAACTGCACTACTAGAGCAAAAGTGGGATAAAATTTTCTATACAGGTAATTTGTCATCTCATTATTTTGTTTTTACTCTGTGACTAAAATTATGGATGTTTTATTTTTCAACCACGGGGCGACAATGCTTAGTGGCAAAAAAATATGAATTTAAACAACATATTGTTCTTTTCTGGTAGTATTAAGAATGATGGAAACAACATGCTCATTTGTGTATTCTCTGTAATATCCATGATACACGATGGATAAATTGATTGTATATATTTGAGAGATTTTCGTAGCTTCTTCTGAGCATTTTTATAGTCTCAATTTCTCCATTATTTGTTCTTGGTTAGGAAAAACTGATAAAGGACATTAGAAGAAGTATTTTTTAGAGGACTTCACGGTCACTTGGTGAATTGAAGTTTCTGTAGTTCTTCAAGAGAACATAGTTTGTTTTTAACCTGTAGTGTTAACTTTTAGGATGGTATTCAAGTGGAATTGGCTTTGCATATTCCTTTTTTCTAGGAAACAGCTGAACAAGATTGTAGCTTTCGGGCTTCAAACTGGCTCGGAAGTGATTAGCATGATCTCTTTACGCATAATCTAGTGAAGGGATGTTTCCTTGGATTGATTGAGTATTTATTAACTGTTATGCCACTCTTCAAATAAGGTGCCTCATGGTGTTGGGATGATCATGATACTAGTGTATTGTGGAGTTTTTTTTCCAAGGCAAAAACAATACTTTAGCATGCCTTTTGATTACTTCAAAGATTAAATCATTTTGGTGTCACTTGAGAAGTTACTATTTGAAGTTTGTAACATGGTGAGTACTTGGCTGCAGATGTGTCGTCTTGGAACTTATTTTTCTTCTTTTGGCTTTTTGGTGAAAGAGGAAAACAAATCAGTAATGCTGATTTTGGTGAATGTATATCTTGCATGAATGACAGTTACAACAGGAAACCTGGGGATAAATTTTTGTTTGTCTGTTTAACTTCCAGTTGTTTTGTTCAAGGAAGTCCTTACTGCCAGAAAAAAACTGAGGCAATTTTTTGAGAAATTGATACCAAACATCAAATGGTGTTCTCTTCTTTGAATCTGAGTTTAATGGTAATCTTTGAATATTGCAGGCAATGGAAGAGTGGGACGCATTGTGATGGCTGCTGCTGCAAAGCACTTGACACCGGTTGTTTTGGAGCTTGGAGGAAAATGTCCGGTAATAGTTGATTCAGGCATCAATTTACAAGTAAGAAGTTCCCCAATCTCTCTGTATATAAATGCAAACGTGTAAACCTGTTGCATATAGATGGATGCTTTGCTATATTTACATTTTACTTATTGATACCCATAGCAACTCTCTTGTATGCTAACACTGCTCTGCACTTCAAGGTTGCAACTAGAAGAATAATTGTAGGCAAGTGGGGTTGTAATAACGGACAAGCATGTGTTTCTCCCGATTATATTGTAACAACAAAAGACTATGCTCCAAAGCTGGTAATGTTGAATCCGTCTGGAATACCAATTCTGTCCCCACTTTGTTAGTTTATGGAAAGAATCCATCAGCTAAAAGTAGAACTCAAGGTTTGATTCTGTTTTTATTCAGTTGGATTCACTAAAAGTAGAACTCGAGAGGTTTTATGGAAAGAATCCATTAGAGTCAAAAGACTTATCCCGTATAGTGAATTCCAGCCATTTTTCCCGTTTATCAAAGCTGCTAGATGATGATAAGGTTGCTGGGAAGATTGTCTTTGGAGGGGACAGAGATGAAGCGAAACTGTAAGTTGTAACATAATTCGTTTGTTCGCCAATTCAGTTTTTCTGAGCCCAATGGATTCTCAGTAAAAATGCTTTTTTCCCTTAATGGCAGGAGAATTGCTCCGACCATCCTGTTGGATGTTCCACGAGGCTCTCTGATAATGAAAGAGGAGATATTTGGTCCCTTGCTTCCCATTATTACAGTAAGAATTGAGAGACTTGTTTTCCTCTCTGTTCTATCATGTATTGGGTTTCCTCCTAGAGGAAACGCAGAAAGATCAACACTTAATTCAAACTGCTTCTGGAACATTTATGATGAATTTATCTTCTTTTTGACAAAGATGATACGTTAACTCTAACCTATATATATATATGCAAAAAATAAAATTAGACTTTTTCGTGAGAATGGCTTGTATTCATCTCATGTGAATGCCAAAGTTCTGGATTTGGCTTTGTGTTTCAATATTTTTTTTCTGGATTATTGTGTAAACATAAATTAAGTTTGTCACTGGAAATATTTTAGTAGTAATTTAGAAATAGTCCTTTCCCTTCCAGTTCCACTGCTTTTATGTGTATTACTGATGTGAGAAACTGACTGTCCTTTGTTCTATTGTTTTGGAACAGGTTGACAAAATTGAGGATAGTTTTGACATCATCAACTCAGGGACAAAGCCACTTGCGGCATATTTATTCACCAATGACAGCAAGCTCAAGGAACAGTTTGTGATGTCTGCCTCTGCCGGTGGGTTGGTTGTGAATGATACTACTGTGCATGTGAGTACTCTTACTTTGAGCTTTTTAAAATAAAAAATGGCAAGTCTAATTTGAGCTTTTACAATTGCATGATTGTGTCCTTGCATATATGCGTAGTAATCAAGATTTCATGGTTTATAACTTGGCAAAAATGATAACTCTAAAGCTTAATTATCCCTAAATTTAGTGGCTCCAGGGATTATTACTAGATTAAATATTTAGATAATCAAATGTATCTACAGTGTTTCAACCTTTTTTTACTAGATAGTATTGTGTACTCTGACAATATTTTCTTTTGTCTTTTCAAAGGAAATGGCATTTAGTTCTGCACATTTAATTTCAAAACCAATGACTAATATTCGGTTGTAATATTACTGGATGCAGCTTGCAGTTCATTCCCTACCATTTGGAGGTGTCGGGGAGAGTGGAACTGGTGCATACCACGGAAAATTTTCCTTCGATGCTTTTAGTCATAAGAAGGCTGTTGTATACAGAGGTTTTGCTAGTGATGCAGCTGTGAGGTATCCGCCATATACCAGTTTGAAGCTAAGGTTGATGAAAGCTCTACTTGGTGGCAGTGTAATCGACATAATCCGTGCATTACTGGGGTGGTCTAAGGTCTAAGAAAATAAGGTAACACCGAAACAAGTTATAAATTGCTCAGATTATAGTCGTGTATAAATGTTCTCTCGTACAATTTAGATTGGCATGAGGTTGATTGATTGATTGGGATGATAGTGGAAGCAATACAGTATCATATTTATAATTTTCAGTAAATGTGATTTTTTTTACCTATTCTCAGCTCATCAGATGTTGCAGATCACCGCCTTTCTTTTCTTTATCCGTGCTAATTCATTGATTCGACTTTAAACATTAGAACTTAGACATTTCTGTTATCGCCTTGATTTTAACTGAAGAGAAGGCACACAAATTTGCACCTTTCTTTCTTATCTGTCTGAACTATCAATATAATCAGAACTTTTTTCTTGTTTTTACGATTGTGAAATGCTCAAAGGAGACGTTGCGGAATCTGGAACTTGGAGTCGGGTTTTAGAAAATGCATCTTTGTCTACTGCTTGTACATTTGTAAACATTTTGGGAAATGTCCTGAGGATGGAAAAGGCCCCAACTCCTTGAGTATCAGGGCGAGTTGTTTACGTGGCATGACGGTGGAAATAAACTAATGATATCTGTTTGGTTTCTACCGAATATACTTCCAATTATAGTGAATAATATCTCATAGAAAAAAAAATTAAGAAAACTTATCCACAAGGTGCAAATCAGTAGACAAGTCTAAAGTAAACAATATCTTAGCGTAAAGAGTTTGTGTTCATGGTAGACAACACAATATTTATCAAGGGACATAGTCTACAACATTGACACTATTAGATCACTAGTATTAAAGGATCTGGACATTCTAGGTGTGTTGATTACATGAATGTAAATATTTTACAAATATTATATGGTTTAACATCCAAATTTCACTTTCAAAATCTCATGTTATTATAAAATCATTTTGAAAGACTAGCTTAAAATATGATATTTAAATTTTCCCAAAAAGAAATATTTTTTTTGAAATGAAAATAAAATATTCTGAGTGATGAAATTTTAATAAATATATGCAGTTGACAACAATTTAAATCAAAACAAAAAATTTATAAATATAAATACATATCATCATAATATATATAAATATACGAATGTAAAAAAAAATTAGACACTTTTATTCCTCTTTTTAATTCATAAATGTTTTTAAGTCTTTTGTTAAATACTTTCTCCGTTCCAATTTGATAACCATAATTTCCATTTTAGTTGTCCCAGTCCCATAAAATAGATATACTTTGTATTTTAATCTAGTAATCCTTAACAAAGTTACTATATAGCCATTATTAAATTTAGCTGTTGAGTTTGATGAAAATTAATTACCATCTCTTTTTTTTTTCAACCAAAAAGGATCTTAATTACTACTACACCCATTAAATTAAATTAGCTCTCAATACCTTAATAACTATTGCATGTATCAAGAGTAATACTTTGACTGAATTAATTTACCTCTTCTTCACACTCCACCTCGAGCATAGTCTCTGGATCCCTCTCTCTCTATTTCTCTTTCGACGTCGACAGTGAATCAGTGGCCCACCCACTCTTCAAACCGGCAGCTGAAGCCCAACAGAGCAAGTCAAAAAACAGTGTGGGTAAGCTCTAGGTCGTGTTGATTTCAAGGAATCGGGATTGAAGATGGAGCTTTCTTTCTTTCTTTCTTTTTTCTTTTTTTTTTCAATTCCTCTCTCTCTCTTTCTTCTCTTGTTTGCTCTAAATCTGGGTTTGTTACTTGAAAATTTTTTGGGTTCTTCAAACAGAGAATTCTTGATGTAAAGATATGGGTTTATTGTTTATGATGTGCAAATCTGGGTTTTGTTGCTCTTTATTGATTTTGAAGAAATAGATGAGAAATCAATTGTTTACTAAGTATCAGAATGGAGATGGAATTGTTTATAGACATCAGATTTGGTTAAATTGATTAAATTCTAAATTTTAATCAAATTCTATTTTAATTGTAATGGAAATTAATTATTGTTTGATAACTATGAGTGAGTTGGAATCAGATGATTTATGGGTATTGTAAGATAGGTGATGTGAAGGAGGCAAAAGCTATTTTTGATCGAGTTTCCAGAAGGAATTTGGTGATTTGAAATGCATTGATTTGCGGTTATGTGCAAAACTGGTGTTGTGAAGAATTTTTTTTTGGGCATAAAAAAGAATGTTGAGACCGATTAGTAGTAGTATATTGAATGTTATCATGCAATTATTATTTTCCCGCTATGAAATATTTCAGAGCTATAACTACACCGGCAACAGACTTTGGTCTATGCACTAAGCAAACTTTCAGGAGAGACATCTTGTTCTATTGCATAATACGGATCCTCCTACCTAGTTTAATCATGTTCTCATTCGAACCCACACCGTGTGAACAAGTGTCACTCTCCCTTTCGTTAGATTACCTCACAGATTTGTGAGGAAGCTTTTGAATCATTTAGGAAGATGCAAGAGGAAGGATTCGATCCTGATGAATTTAAAGTGGTAGGAGTTTTGTCTGCCTGTGCTGAGTTGGGGTTATTAGACGTTGGTAAAGACGTTCATCAAATGTTATATGAAAAAGGGATAAAGCTTAATGAATTCGTTATGAGCGCGTTGGTTGATATGTATTAAAAATGCGGGGATTTAGATAGTGCAAAATTGTCTTCACGAAGATGAAGAATAAGAACAGTGCACCCAACTTTGGTGAGGCATGCGTTTCGGGTCGGTCAAATAAATTGGCTTGGTTGGGCTCACGTGTCAGCCACGTGACACTTTTTATGACATGGTACACCATGTGGCTTTTCCAAGCCGGAAAAATGAAAAAAAGATTCATAGTAACTTTCAGTAAAGAGAATTTAAAATTGGGTGATTGTGTAGTGACAAAAAAGATTTAAGTGATCTTGTTGAAATCTTTTAAAAGTTGGGTGAGCGTGGGTGAATTTTTCTCTCACAATCTTTAACAAATATTACTGTAAACAATTAATAACTAATGCTTTTTCATTACAGTAATACAATGACTAAAATGAGACCTTAAATTTTGTATTAATGAATTCTAATAATCTGAAATTTTGAACAACTGAAAATATTCTCGCATTTCAGTCTTCATTTTCTTTTATCATAAATTACAGTTAATAATGTAGACAAAAAAAATAACCAAATAACCATTTGAATAATTTGTTAGATTTAATTGCAAAAAATTAAAATGATGGATAAATACATGTGTAGTATTTCTACATACTAATAATATTTTATTTTACACTTAAAAACTGTGTCTACATAAAACGTGTTAATATCGTTATTTTTAACATATTATAAAAAAATTAAACATATTCGATTAAATTTCTCATTATATAATTTTAATTTTTTTTTCTAAAAATCGAATACCAAAATTTAAAAATATATATTTATATTAAAAATAATTAAATTATAAATAAAAAAAAAACTTTAATAACATGAACGAACTAACAAAGGGCTAGTTCGTTGAAAAATATAGATTATCAAATCTTCTAGCTCTTACTAAGTCATATATACACGCACATTTCCAGCAAGCCGTTACTTATTCGGTTGTTCCAGTCCATCCCGTATAGCTCATCCACCCAGGAAAATCTGCAACCGAAGGAACAGCACAACTTTACCCCCGCGCTCCAGCAAACCAACAAAAAGGCATCGCCATCGCACACACTTCAAGCTCTCAATCCCATTCCAGTTTTGGACTCGCTCTATACCTTCCCTCCCCACTTCTCTGCATTCCTGTATTTTAATATTAATTAATACTCCGAATCGAAACACCTCACGATCTACTCCTCCTCATCGAACAAGGCACCCTTATCTGATACGATAGCGTACACGATGGTGTTCGACGCCGACGAGGCCGAATTGTTGACGAAGGAATTGAGAGGCTGTTTCGATGCCGGCAAGAGCCGGAGTTATGAGTGGAGAGTGTCGCAGCTGAAGAGCCTTCTGAGAATGTGTGATGATCGTGAGAAGCATGTTGTTGACGCTCTTCTTGAGGATCTCTCTAAGCCGGAACTTGAATCTACTGTTTATGAGGTGATCAGCTTTTTGATCGAGTTTTGATTCCCTGTCAGTTGGTTTCTCTCTTTTTATTTTTTTGTTCTTTGTTTTACTTTTATTTAGCATGATGCGGTGCGTTTTGAGTCTTTGCTGCTGTAACAGGATATTTAAATTAGCAAGTATCAAGTGTGAACATACATTGATGATTCATATGACAATTCCTTTACGTTCTTTTTGGAAGAAGTATCCTTTGGCACCCTCAAGTTTGCTGGAACCCCCAATGTTTTTTTTTTGCCCGGTTCAGTACTCAACGTTTTTTTAAAAAAGATCGGTTCGGGGCCACCGTTATGACGTCGTTTGTTTGCTGCATATGTGGCTATTCTTTTGTTTTAAAATGGGGTGTCCATTTGTCAAATGTATTAAATGTCGACATCAAGTATTATAAATGAGAACCATAAATCAAACCATATTCAGCCCACTTTAAATCAAAATACTCTCAAAATTTAATCAAAACCACCCAAACAAAAAACCACATTCAATCCAACCCATTTTGAATCAAACCATTCTCAAAATGAAGTGGCATGGAATTGTGCATTTTAGGGATTGAAAAGAGAAAGAGGGAGAGGAGTTGGTTTTGGTTTGGCTTTTTAGATTTGATTTAGTTTGGTTTAGATTTAATTTGATTTTGGGTTTTGGTTTGGATTCGTGAAGAAGGAGATGGCGAGACCACATTAACAAACATAGTACCTCCACATTGTTTAAAAAATGTACTACATCAAATTTTAACAGAAAAATCAACCACGTATGGAGCAAATAAACAACGTCATTAAGGAGAGCTCGAACCGCTCTTTTTCAAAATGTTGAGTACTGAACCGAGCCAAAAAGAACTTTAGGCTCTGAACCGGTCGGTTTAGAAAACCTTAGGGACCACAATGATACTTATCCCTTTTGCGATAATTTTTTCTTTTTCTTCCATGCTTCTGAACCTGACTGAAGAAATTAAACCATTCCATTCATTTCACGAGTTCTCTACTTGTTTCTTTCTCTTCTTTTTTATTCAATTTTATTCTTTTCTGGTTTTTCGGATGGTTATAATGCTTTATTTGGTTTAAACTATTGAAAGAGATTAAGTTTTCGATTTAAACTAGGAACTTACGAGTTTGCCTATATCGGTTGACTTTGCTTTGAATTTCACCATGTGAAGTATGGCTGTTTGATTTGATTATAACTTTTCTTATAAATTCTACATGGTTGAGATCCGAACATTAATTGTAACAATTAATAAGGCAAGGATACAATTGAGGAGGCTGCGAATGGTTGGCATTACTGGTTCAGTGCATCGATATGGACGTTGAGGTCCAGGTTCCGAGCGGTGTGCTTGGGGGCTGGGGTTTCAAGCGGGTATGCTGGATGTAAAAAGAAAAAACTGAGGAGTTGGCTAGAAATAGTCCGTTCTTGGAATAATTGAAGTTGTTGTGTGGCCTACTGAGTTTCGGGAATGCGTATAGGAGTGGTAGAGAGCTTGGCGCCAGTGCTAGTTCAATTTATTCGTTTATACTTGCATACGTGGTACAGAATATGCAACATTCAGAACCTGAGACGATTTTCACATTATAAGGAGAAGAGAAAAGGAAACAAAAAATAACGATATATTTGATACTGAAGTTCAAGTTCTGACTACATTTGGTACTAAAGTTAAAGTTCAAACTATATTTTATACTGTCGTTTATGTTTCTAATGGATAATTTTAATAGAACATAGACGGTAGCCTATATTTAATACTGAGGTTAAAGTTTAGGATATATCAGACTATTTTTTAAAGTTTAGACCATTTTTGATAAAGTAAGTAAATTTTGAACTATTTTTAACTATAAACTCAATTTTATTTATTGTATGGAAGATTAGTAATTTGGAGGGTTTTTTAGATATTATTAAGGATTACATATTACTATGTTTGTTTTAGAGAAAAGGTTGGCGTACATTTGAAGCCACATTTTGAAATCTGAAAGCATGAGGAATTTGGGAGATGTTTCCATTTTCTCTGTTTTTTGGGAGGAATTAAAGCACTATGAAATCTGAATTAATATGGAACAATATATTTACTGTCTTCAATCTTAATTATCAGGTTCATGTATCAAACACCCTTTAAACTAATTTTCTTTGAAGTCTTTATTCTTAGGGATATACCTTGTCAGAATCACATAAAATTTACTACTACAATATAGCTCTGAAGCAATGGCAATGGATAGATATTGTACAGTAGTCATTCTTGAAAACATTTTCGTATGTGTCGTTACTCATAAGTTGTTAATGTTAGAAATTTTATGTGTGTTTTTGCTTGGTAAATTTACTTGAAGGATGCTTGGAGGATGTGATTGTGCAATTCCATGATCAGATTCATGTTGCATATTGAACATTGTTGCGCATATGTGGCCTTGCATCTCATTTTCTGATGGTCTTATTGAAATGGTTTATGTGCAGGTAGCCATGGTAAAAAACTCATGTAAATTGGCACTCAAGGAGCTTAAGAAATGGATGAGACCAGAGAAGGTACTTTTTGGCTGCTTAACTTCATTTAAAATTTTGCTTAGACACTGTTTTTGGGTCATGCTGTAATACCTAATTCAGCACATTTTTTTCTGTTGCAGGCCAAAACGTCATTAACCACATTTCCTTCATCAGCTGAAATTGTTTCTGAACCTCTTGGTGTTGTATTAATCATTTCACCTTGGAATTATCCAATCTGTATGCTCATATCCTGATATGGTAGCTGTACATAGTCTGTTTCTCACTTTAAGGATGGTGAAATCTAATTCAGCAATGTCCTTTTTCAGTGCTGTCTCTTGATCCTCTTGTTGGAGCTATTGCATCTGGTAATTGTGTGGTTCTGAAGCCATCAGAACTAGCTCCGGCCACATCATCGTTGCTTGCAAAACTACTTCCAGAATATTTGGATAGCTCTTGCATAAAAGTTGTTGAGGGCGCTGTTGACGAAACAACTGCACTACTCGAGCAAAAGTGGGATAAAATTTTTTATACAGGTGATTCATCATCTCATTATTTTGATTTTGCTGACAAGAAGTATCAGAGAACTTTGAAGAGATTTTTATTAAAAGATAAATCTGAGTACATAAGCTTTATATATACAAGTTGAGGTGTATGAGATACGCTTCTCTGCTCTAATTTTCCGTTAAGTATCGATCAACTGAGCGTACATATTCTGCAGAATCAGCTTAGAAATGTTTTCTTGAAATTGAGTAGAAGAGAGGGGCTTAATAAAGCAATCCGCCAGTTGATGAAATGTTCTGATGGGGAAGTAATGTAATCACACTTGCCTGAACCTTTTTCTCAAACAATATGACAATCGATTTCAATATGTTTAGTCCTCTCATGAAAGACGGGATTTTGAGCAATGTAGGGTGCTGACCTATTGTCACAGAATAATAAAGCAGGATCAGAATGAGGCTGCAATAAATCTCGAAGCAAATAGAGTAACCATTGAAGTTCACGACAGGTTGAATGTAATCAACTTAACGTTGTTTTGGCTTTTTGGTGAAAGAGGCAAAATAAATTTAGTAATGCTGCTTTTGTTAAATGTATGTCTTGCATGAATGGCAATTACAGCAGGAAGCCTGGGAGAATTTGTTGTTTGTCTGTTTAACTTTCAGTTGTTTTGGTCAAGAAATCCTTGCTGCCATATAAAAACTAAGGCAATTCTTTGAGAAATTGCTACCAGATATCAAATTTTCTTTCTTCCTTGAATCTAAGTGTAATGGCAATCTTTGAATTTGCAGGCAATGTAAGAGTGGGACGCATTGTGATGGCTGCTGCTGCAAAGCACTTGACGCCGGTTGTTTTGGAGCTCGGAGGAAAATCTCCAGTAGTTGTTGATGCAGGCATCAATTTACAAGTAAGAAGTTCCCCTCACATCTCTATATACAAATGCATACTTGTAAACATATCTTGTGGATGCTTTGCTAATTATTTACATTTAACTTGTTAATAACCATATTAACTCTCTTTCTTGTATGCTGACACTGCTCTGTGCCTCAAGGTTGGAACTAGAAGGATAATTGCAGGCAAGTGGGGTTGTAACAATGGACAAACATGTGTTTCTCCTGATTATATTGTAACAACAAAGCACTATGCTGCGAAGCTGGTATGTTGAATCCCTTCGAAATACAAATTCTGACCTACTTTGGTTAGTTTAATATTCCTTTGATTCTCTTTTTCTTCAGTTGGATGCATTAAAAGTAGAACTCGAGAGATTTTATGGAAAAAATCCATTGGAATCAAAAGACTTATCA
>CAODLS010488955.1:0-27667 GCA_948243855.1 Flueggea neowawraea | reverse complement strand
GGTAGATCCTTAGGTTTGTTTTTGTTCTTGAACCAGAATCAAGAAACTTGTAAGAGTTCTCACTTATCTAGAAAGTGAAGTTGTAATCTTTGAGAAGATTGATAATGAAAATCCTAAGTGGTGATACTTAGGTAGTGGATGTAGGCACCGAGTTGGCTGAACCACAATAAGTTCTTGGTGTTCTTTCATTTATCGCACTTATTTTCGAAGAAAATTCAAAGCTTCTATTACCACACTATTCAACCCCCATTCTAGTGTGATTATTGACTCTACAAAGAGAAGTGTGGCTTCAATAGAGTCTTGACTAGAGAGGTAGAATTGTGCCAAATGGCATCTGTTGAGTAAAGTGGCTTGATTTTTGAATAAATAAGCCAAATCTTCATTATTAGTATCACCTAAAATGAGATAAATCAATGTTTAATTTGAGGAATCTTCTAAAAAACAATCCTTTACACAAATTCCCTTGGGTTGAAAATGCCGCCTATTGCATACACAATATATGGATGCTACATGCATAACTGACCTTAGATTGTATATAGAGAGCTTTCTAATAAAATCACAGAGACAGAGAGAGAGAAAAGAAAAAATTATTGAGTTTTTATAAAGAAATTTTTGTAGAATTGCGTGCACAATAGACGCAGTGCATGCACAATTTTATTGCGAATCTAAAGAAATTGTGTTTCAACATAGTTTTGACAAAAGGGTCGTACATGGGCTAAGAAATTATGTACGTGATTCTAAAAAGCAAGCTTATTACGTGCGCGATGTAAATTGGTTATGTACATAATGGTTTTAAATAGAACCATAGTAAGATAGACGTATCAGAAACTCAAGCATTCTACAAATTGTGTATTTAACTTGTTAAAGTAGGTGTATTTATTCCGTTATCTATGTATATCAGCTAAGTTCCATACCCAAACCCTTTTGACTTCACCCGTATAGCCATGTGGATCGTTTTACTATGCGTGTATGCATGAAATGCATATAAGTAACACATAAAACAATCAACAAATAAAGCAATTTACATAAGTCAAGCATAACACTCGTTCAAGTCATACATTCCAATTCGTCTTCTAATAGATGTAAAAGTAGCTTCATCGAGAGGTTTTGCGATTATATCAGCAAGTTGATCACTGGTACACTCAAATTCAAGTTCTATATATCCTTTAGAACATGATCTCTAATGAAATTATGTTTCACATCAATGTGTTTTGTCCTATAATGTTGAATTGGATTTTTGGAAATATTGATTGCACACTTAATAGGAATTTTTGAAAACTTCAAGCCAAAATTCACAAGTTGTTGTTTTATCCACAAAATTTGTGCAACATAACTATCTGCTACTACATATTCAGATTCTGTGATTGATAGAGCCACACAATTTGGTTTCTTAGAAAACCATGATGCTAATGCATTTCCTAAAAATTGGAATGTAACGATATGCTTTTCCTACCGAGTTGACTAATGGCATAATCAGCATTACTATACCCAACAAGAACAAAGTCATCATTTTTAGGGTACCATAAACCAACATTTTTGGTTTCAACCAAATAATGAAAACTTCTTTTCATAGCAGACAAATGCGATTGTTTAGGACAATATTGAAATCTAGAGCACAAATATACACTATGTATAATATCAGGTCTACTTGCAATAAGATAAAGGAGTGATCTGATCATACCTTTATAGAGTTTTTCATCTACCGCCCTTCCATTTTCATCTTTTGGAAGCTTATTGGTGGTGCTCATAGGAGTTCTGGTCGGTCTAGCATTTTCCATCTCAAACTTCTTCCATAAGTAATTGATATACTTGCTTTGGTTGATGAAAATGACAACCTTCATTTGTTTGATTGTAGACTAAGAAAGTATGTTAACTCCCTCATCATGCTCATTTCAATTTCCTATTTCATTGCCTTGTAAAAATCCTTCCACATAGAGTTGTTAGTAAAACAAAAAATAATCTCATCAACATATCCTCGTGAAAAAACCATTTTCCAAAAGATAATTGCTTAATCTTTCGTACTAAGCTCTAGGATCTTGTTTCAAACCATACAGCCTTTTTCCAGTTTGAAAACATGGTTTGGAAAATGCATATCAATAAAACTAAGTGGTTGTTCAACGTACATATCTTCTTTTAGAAAACCATTTAGGAAAGCACTTTTCACATCCATTTGAAAAAGCTTAAAGCCTTTAAAACATACAAAAGCACACAAGATTTGAATGGCTTCTAGTCAAGCAACAGGTGCAAAAGACTCTTCAAAATCTATACCCTCTTCTTGATTATAGCCTTATGCTACAATCCTAGATTTGTTTGTTTTAATATTATCTTCTTCATCTTCTTTGTTCCTGTGTACCCATTTGGTACCTATGACATTGCAGTCATCCGGTTTAGGGACTGATTCCCAACCATCATTTCTTTCAAACTGATTCAACTAGCTTGCATAGATAACATCCAATATTCATCATTCAAAACTCCATTGATATTCTTAGGAATAATAGTAGAGACAAAGGCATAATTAGCAACATTATTTAAAGAAGATCGAGTTGTTACCCTTTTTTATGTATCACAATGACAAGTTCTTTAGGGTGATGCTTTCCTTATCTCCACTCTTTTGGTAAGTCATTTTTCTCATTTTCATTTGGAATGTTGGAGCCAAGTTGTTCACTTGAATCTTTCCATCCTTGTTGTTAATGTTGATCTCATCAAACTTTGCACTTATGTCTATGCTTATTTCATCATCATCTCTTAAAACAAAATGATTAGTTTTATCAAAAATAACTTGAGTGGATTCTTCAACCTTTTCAAGTCTTTTATTGTAGACTCTATATGCTTTGCTATGTGAAGATTAACCAAGGAAAATTCCCTTATCAAATTTTGAATCAAATTTATCTAAGGCATATTTTCCATTGTTGTGGACAAAACATTTACAACCAAAAGTATAAAAATATGCAATGGTTGGCTTTCTTCCTTTCCACAACTCATATGGAGTTTTATTGAGTGTGGATCAAACATGTTCTCGATTCACTGTATAGAATGCAGTGTTAACCTCTTTGACCCAAAAGTACTTAGAAAGGTCATTGTCATTTAACATGGTCCTTGCCATTTCTTGTAACATCCTATTTTTACACTCAACAATACCATTTTGTCAAGGGGTCCTTGGAGTGAAAAAGTTGTGATTTATTTCATGCTCCTCATAATAGGATTCAAATGGCTCACAATCAAACTCTCTTCCTTTATCGCTTTGTATGCAAATGATAGAATAGCCTTTTTCATTTTGGACCTTCTTGCTGATGAAACCAAGAACACTTTAAAGGGGGGTGAATAGAGTGTTCCAAGATCTTTTTAAATCTTTTCGATTTTCTACCAAACACAAAAACTAGTTCAAGATATTAGTAATAAGGAACAAGTGTGTGATTGTGCATAAACAAAATAAATCAAATTAACAGAGTAAAGAGAGATGCAAACACAGATTCTATAGTGGTTCAGCCTTCTTTGAAGTGCCTACATCTACTCCCCAAAAGATTCTCTTGAGATTTCCACTAACTAGCCACACAAAGGCTTTCTTGTACACTTTACAATCTCCACTTTTAGCTTAGTGGGAACTTTCAACTCTCTCAATTTGATTTCTAGCTCAAATCCCACCTAACAACATAAATCGATTTGATTTATGGCTCAAATCCCACCTAAACACCCAACAATCAAGTCTCTCAAAACTCAACCTATACAAGATTCTAAACCCAACAAGATTCTCTCAACAAACACGAAGTTCAATACAAGCTACTGAGGCTTTAGAATAATAGGAAATGAAGAACAAATAAAGTTGCAGCAAGTATTGATGTGGAGAGTAAGAAAATTGCTCTTGATAGAGCTTGAATGCTCTTAAATGAATATGAGTGTGTATCTTCACTGAAATTCTGTAGAAAAGTGCCTTTTATACTTGATGGAATAATCTTGGAATGATCCTTGAATGTATCACTTGATTGGCCCTTCACAAGCTTCCCAAATCTAAAATTCGTGCCATAAAACTCGCGTGCATATATGAGACGCGAGTGTCTCTTCATTTTGAACATATTTTTGGCACCTCCAGGTCTCAAGATGCACATTTCATGGAGTGAGACATGTGTTTAACCCTTGATGATGTTATATTCGACAGTTTACAATGGGATGGTGGGTGGTCTTTTTCTTTTGACATTTTAAACATTGAAAATTTGGAATTTTTTGCACCGAAACGTGCGTATGATATCGATATTTTCATGCATTTTTCAATGAACATCACATTTCCATCATTATCATGCACAAAACATTTATGAGATTCAAACACAACTTTATTCTTTCTATCGTAAAATTGACTAATGCTAAGCAAGTTATGTTTGAAACCATCAACAATAAGCACATCAAAAATAGTAGTATTAGGCTTCTTGTCAATCTTACCTTCACCTATGATTTTACCTTGGCATTATCACCGAAAGTAAAATATCCTCTGTTTTTGGGTATAAGATGAGAGAATTTGATTATATCTCCTATCATGTATTGAGAGCATCCACTATCTAGATACCAAATGTTGTCATCAATTTTTGCTTTCATGCATACCTACAAGACAAATCAAATTTTTGATATTGGTAACCAAACCTTCTTGGGTCCTTGAAGGTTAGTTCTAATCATGTTGGCTAATATTGTTCCTTTGGGAACCCATATTTGTCTTACACAAATATGTCTTTCTTTTAACATGACAAGTTTATGAGATATGACCATAAGCATTGCAATAATTACAAGTCTTATTCACATTTGAACCTTTCCTAAAAAACTTGATTTTTGTGCTTTTGGTTGAAGAAAATTCATTTTTTCCTAGACCATGCTTAGACAGGGACTGTCTTTAGGGACTTAGGAGTTGTTCTAAATTCTTTTGGCTGTTTGAAAATTTGAATGCAATTAAAGAAGATTTTTCAAATTCCTTCTTCAAAGATAAGTTTTCATTTTTCAAATCAACATTCACAATTTTCAACGAATCATTTTTCTATTATAAAACATTCATTTTTGTTTCTAATTCATTAACAACAAGTTTAAGACTTTTGTTTTCAATACAAAGTTTTCTAAATTCAGCATGTAATTCAGTAAATGTATCATGTAATTCTTTAAATGTATTACTTACCTCATCCTCACAAGGATCTTCATTGTTATTGATAGCCATTAGACAGAGGTTTTCCATCTCCTCTACTTCCTTTTCTTCTTCTGAGCTAGAGTCACTATCACTCCATGTGGCCTTCATGGTTTTTCCCTTCTCTTTGAACTTTTTAAAGGATTTCTGTAGAAATGGGCAATCTTGTTTGATATGGCCTAGTTTGTTGCAATTGTAATAAGTGATTGTTGTTTCCTTCTTTGAATCATCCTTTTGGTTTGGTTCTTTGAATTTTCTTCCAAACCTTCTTTTCTTCAAGTATATCTTGAAGCGTTTTGCTTACATGGCAATTTCTTCATTGCCAATTTCTAGGGAGGTTTTGATAGCAATCCCCTTTTTCTTTTCAACCATTTCACTTTCATCTTCTTTCTTCATACTTATCTCATGGATAAGCAATGTTGGACCAAGGGTGGTTCAAATTTGATGTCTTCTGTGTTTTGATTAATGTAAAAAACTTAGGAAGATTATCTTTAAGAAAGAAAACAAATTCAAGATGAATAAATACCAAGAAAAGTCAAGAAATTCATATTGTGAAGTCTAGGAGTTGATCCATGGTGTTTAGAAGTCGAATGATGCATAAAGAAATCAATTCAAGATGTTTCAGGACTTTGGTAGTCACTTAACACTCTTGGCCAGTCAACTAATAAAGAAACAGAAGCATCCACAACGCTGGGTAGTCGACTAATGAAGTTGCAAGTTGACTAATGGAGCAAAATATCCTAGTAGTTGACTAATGGAAATGGTTAATCTACTAATGAAGATCATGATTGCTCAAATTGAATCAAAATTACATTCAGGTGAAGTACAACGGTTATTTAATATTTATATGACTTGGCTAATCGACCGGTGAAGTTGGGTAATCGACTAACCAATAACAAATAAGTGAATCTAAAGCTATTTAGTTAACTAGTGACTTGGGTAGTCTACTGGTGAAGCCTAAAAACATCGAAAGAGCTTCATGATTGGTCTCCAATGCGTTTATATGCTACTTCAACAGCTAGAACAACTTCAAACACCTTCAAGATACTATAAAAGGGATACCAAACATTAGAATTATTGGGCTACCTCCTTAATTTATCAAGCTTTCATTCATCATCTTTTAAAGCCCCCAAAAGATGTCAAAATTATATTATGGGTAGTTTGTTCTTCATCTCTTATCCTAAAGTCCCACCATCTTTGTTGCTCATTTGTAAAAACTTTGAGAGAGGGAAAGGTTTGTTGTGAGCCTTTGAAAACAACATTGTAAAGGCTTTAGAGGTGTGAGACTAGTGTGAAATCAACCTTTTTTAGGCTTTAAAGGTGTGAGCCGAAATCAACCTTGAGTGCTAGGCTTTAGAGGTGTGAGTCGGGAATCAACCTTGTTGTAAGGCTTTGTTGGATTGAGCTGGAATCAATCACCGTATAGTGAAAATCCTAGGTGAGGAACTTAGGTAATGGACGTAGGCATGTTTGGCCGAACCACTCTAAATCGCTCTTGTTCGTTTTTCTTCTCTACTCTCTCAACCCAACTAAGAAGACCAAAAAATACACTCCAACAAGCAAAGAACCCAAAATTTCTTTAAGAGGAAGAGTTGACAGATCTTTGACTTTTTGAATTGCATTTTTTATAGGAGCCTAAGACTTAGGAAGTGATCTTAAGATCTTCCTAACAAGCTCTGAGTGGATGTATGCCTTTCCAAGAGCTTTTAAGCCATTGATGATGTCGTTGAAATGATCAAACATTTCTTAAATTCCTTCAGCATCCTTCATTTTGAACAGCTCATATTTATGCACAAGAAAAGACACTTTGTTTTCTTTGACTTGCGATGTTCCTTCATAAGTCAGCTCTAGCATTCTCCAAATGTCATGAGTAGTTTGACATTGTTGTACTTTATTGAATTGAGTTTTGATCAAAGTGAAAAATAGAATGTGCATGGCTTTGTTGTTGTAGGATTCCATTCTTTTGTTGTTGGTCATTCCATTCGCTTCGAACTTTTGTAACTTACCAACTTTTCTAGGAACATATGGTCCTTCTGCAATGATCTACCATACATCCGTGCTTTTAGACTTGAGGAATACCATCATCCTCGTCTTCTAGTAAATATAGTCACTGCCATCAAAAAAAGGTGTGCAGTTAATAGATAGACCTTCATATTTAGATATGTCACCCATGGATGCCATTTTGGATCTTTTACTCAAGGTTGTAAAACCTTAGTAAAATAGAACACTAGCTTTGATACCACTTGTTGCCCTAAGATGGAAATCCAAAAAGGGGGTGAATTGGATTTATAACAATTTTGAAAAACCTTTTCAAAATTTTTGTAGAATAATCATAAACATAATCAATAATCGAATTCACACAATGTAAGGACACAAACAAGAAACAAGATAGCAATGTAAATAAAAGAGTTTAAGGGAAGAGAGATGCAAGCTGTCGATTTATAGTGGTTTATTCCTCCTTACGCTATATCCACCCCTCAAGCTACACTCGAGAGTTTTGAATCCATTAGTGTCCTCGCTTGCCAGGCAAAGGAAAGCCTTTATACAATAGCCTTGTTTTTTAGGATCACAAGGAACTTTTACACCACTAGTTTTTTGCTGTTCAACTAGCAAACATTTACAATATCTAGCTTTTCTGGGATTAGTTAAAGAACATTACAATAAGCTAGTTTTTCTCAGGTTTAACTAGAAAACCTAAGCCACTTCTAGTTTTTGTAGGCTAAATTAGACAACCTAAGCAACCCTTATACAAGACTAAAGTATTCTGAGTTTTAACTAAATACAATAATTTACACACCACCTCTAAAGTGTTTTCAAGTGATAAGGACAATGATGAATGTGTATAAACAAATTGAGCAATAGAAATTGATCAAGAATGAGAATATGAAGAATTTCAGTAGGATCTTTCAAGAGTATACAAGTAGTATACAATAAGTGTGTTGCTCTTCTGTTGGAATGGTCTTTTATAGCCAAAATACATCCACTCTATCATTGGAATGGGCAGAGAGACGTTGTGCAATTATTACTAACTGTTGTGGAAAATATTTCAACGTTCAGCTTTTTTGCTAGAGACACTTACATTCGTAACTCTCAACAAAATGTGTAATCAAGCTTCATTGGGTGCGTACTCCTTGTATTTTTGCTTTCCAGAGAAATTCCTTCAATTTCTTTATATGCACAAATCTTTGGTTGTGTGCGCAATGGTTATGTGCCTGTTGTGTGTTCTAAATGGAAACCTTCACGTGGTAATGATTACTTGATTAAACAATTATGCATGATGTGTTAATCAACTCTAAAATGTTTGTTGTACTGTTAACTTTTTCTTTTGTGCATAATGATATGATTGCGTCTGCAATTTTCTATGTTGATCATTGATGCACTTCTGTTCTTAACTTGCATTGAACCATTAAGCAATCTTCTTATTTTTTGTGTGTGCATCCATCCATTAAATTTGTGTTGTGTGCATAAGGATAACTATGAAAAACTCTGAATGCTTCGGTTACATCTTGATCAATGTGAATTGCTTCTAAGTGACTTGTTCTTTTATCATGTTTTCCTACCATCATGTCTCTTACATTATTCAATTTTTCTCATTACCAAAACTCATTGTTTCAACACTCATAAGTGTGAACTTGCGAGTTCAACAACATTGATTTTCTTGTCATGTGTTGTTTATTTTCCATTCTTTTACATGATTTTGTGCTTTGCATGGTCAAGGTGATAATTAAAGCTAAAGTGGAGCAAAAGTTGGTGTATTCTGGATGAAGGCAAAAAGGACTGAGAATTGAAGCTAGTATAAACATGGCCATATCCAGAACGTTGAATCACTTAGAAAATTTATGAATTAATTGAAGACGTGTTGAGTTATTCAAGATAGCAGGATAAATGAATCACTTTCATCTAGACATAATTGAAGACCTTTTATTCCTGTGTTACCCCTAGAAGGTATTATGAATATGTTCTAATTATTCTATAATTTCAGTAGGGTTATTATTAGTTTTTACCTAATGCAAATACTCCTTTTTAATATAATTTGAATCTTTTCTCCAAAATTTTTATAGCTGACTGTTGGAGAATTTTTTATCGTGCCTTGATTGGAGTTGAAAGTGTAAAAAAGAGAGAAAACGAACACAACTATTTATAATGGTTCAGCCAACCTTGACCACATCCACTACCTAAGTTCCTACTTAGGATTTTCCCAATTCATTAAATCGATGATTGATTCTGACTCAATCTAACAAAGCCTTACAACAAGATTGATTGCAGCTCACACCTCTAAGGTCAATAACAAGGTTGATTCCCAACTCACACTTCTAAAGCCCTCACAATGTTGATTTTTTAGGTTCACAGCAAACCTTTCCCACACCCAAAGTGTATACAAAAAGATTACAAAGAATAAAGAACTATGCTAAAGTTTTGTGTGCGAGGTTGATGCTTTTGATTTGCTCTCTAGCTTGATCTTTGGTGTTTTTGTTTGTATAAATTGATAGGAATGTTAGCACAATGTTTGCATATGTTGGTCCACCATTTCTCTGTCTTTTCTTGATGTATTTATAGCTTTTCTAAGCCATATGACCATTGGAGTAAAATAACTAGCATTTGGAGTGCATTTAATGCAGTTTCAGTCTTCTGGATACTCCTTAATGTACATTATTAATGTCATACGTATGTTGGTCATCATTTTCTCCAGTTAACATACATTACCTAATCTTTATGTACGTTAATCTTGATTTGGAATGATTTAGTAGTTTCTTTTTCCATTCAACACATCATTTACATATGTGACACTCGCTTAAATACGTTACATGGTGTTTTGAGGTATGCTAAATTTACATAGTTATTCTAGCATAAATCGATAGCATTATATCCCTAAGTGTGCTTAAATGTCCACAAATTAATGTTCTTTTCGTGTTTTGTGTAGGGTTAATGAAAATGCATGGATTTTTTATGAAATAAGATGAAAAAGGCATGAGAAAGAGGTTCTTAAAGTTGCAAGATCAATAGAAAAAAGCGCAAGAAAAATTGACCCAAAAGGTACAACGTTCGTCGTCACACCCTATAGTCATAACTATGATGAGAGGGTGTGATCAGCAATCAAAAGTCCAAAAAGCCAGAGAGCCATCACGGTCATGATGATGACCGTGATGGCATCATGTTCATGGCTCACGGCCATGAAGCATGACGGTGATGCCGCTCCAGTGTTGGATAAAAATGACACAAAAAGACAACTTTGTGGGGACCAAAGGGCAATTTTGGGATGTTTTTTTGTCTTCTTAAAGGGTATAAACACCCTCTTTATCACCCATTTGGGAAATCTTTGACATCATTTTCTATTCTAGAAAGTAGGGTTTTTACATTTCAAGCATAGTTTTAATTTCTTAGAATAGATTAAGGAGAAAGAAGAGGAAATTAAGGACCCAAGGCTACAATATTCGGCATTCATCATCAAAGGTTCTTGGGCTCTGTTTCTTTGACTTTTTACTCTTTTGTATTTGAATATTTATGATTTTTTTAATTGATTTCAATGTTTTTATGTTTTACATAATTATTTTAGCTTGATTTTAATTGTTGGGGTATAGAGATGTAGGCTAGGGATGATGATTTGGCTATGCTAATGGTCATTGTGTTTAATATTTTTTGTTATCCATTGCCTTGTTGGGTTGGTTTAATAGTTTTTGAATATGATTATGACTTAGATTGGTCACCTAGGTTGTAGTTTTAGTAAGTTTAGTTGATGAATCAAGAGATGGAGACTAAATGAGGTCAAAACCATTAAACTTATGAGATTTAAGATAAAGATATACCTATGCACATGAGGTGTTCAATGAAATTCCCCAATAGCCTAAAGACCCTAATAACTTAAGTGAGGCCGAGAGGTTATTTAACGTTGGGATGCTTTAGATGACCTCGAGAGAGGTTCCAAGCTAGCGTAGCAGAGAGAACACCTAATCCTACATACCCTTTCTTTGGCTTAGCTAGATAGGAATCCCTAGCCGAAATCTTGAAGCCCCAATGCTTTTCCCTTATTGGTTTTCACACTTTTAGTTCCTAGTCTGTGTTCTTGCATTGTGTTTTCTTTCAATTACCCAAAAATCAACCATGATTTTTACCCGCTTTTATTTTATTTTTTTATCACAATTAATTCCCACTCTCTCAGGATTTGATACTCGAGGATATACTTGAGGGTTAAAACTGCGATGATCCATGTGCACTTGCAAGACATCATCATGTTTATGTATGTTATATTCAAGCTGACGTACGCTAGTTCTTCTTAACATACTTTAATTGTACTTTAACATACGTTACATGCTTCCAAAGCCTTGTTTCGTAATTCTAAGCTTTTTTGACATGTTTAACTCCAAGTCTAACGTTTTTGTCATCATTAAAACCTTTATTCATCATCAAAAAATAGAAGGATCTTAACGTTGATCACAAATGATCCAACATTGACCTTATTATTTTTTGTGTTCTTTAGCCTTAACATGCACTACTAAACTCACTCTAGTTGAGGTACTTTCAAAGTTTAATCTGAATGAATTATGAGACTTTTGTTTTCAATATATCTACTATTTTTTGAATATCTGTTTAATTTTTTTGCTTACTTGTTATCTTGTTGTTGTTGTGTTGATTATTTCAATAACAACCAATTGACTAATTAACATGATGATAAACTGCTAGTTAAGAACATGAAGTCCGTTAATTTCTAGAACAAGTAGCAAATAGCGTAGTTATTTGTGACTGCACATCTTCTATGTTTTGGAATTAAATAGCCGAATCTAAATAAATCAAGATCTCGAATTTGTTAGCTTGGGTTGGATCTCTTCAGTTCTTATTGTTGCTAGTAGATTAAATTTTGCCAAAGGTCTGGGGTTGTCTATTGGTAAGGGAAACATGATGATAAACTGCTAGTTAGGAACGTGAAGTTTCGTTAGTTTCTAAAGTAAGTAGTGAATAGCATAGTTATTTCTAACTGCACATCTTTTATGTTTTGGAATTAAATGGCCAAGTCTAAATAAATCGATATCTCGAATTTGTTAGCTTCAGTTGAATCTCTTCAGTTCTTAATATTGCTAGTAGATTAAATTTTTCCAAAGGTCCAAGGGTTGTGTATTGGTAAGGGAAACAATCTGTCAGAAGTTCTAGGATTATTGACAAGACAAGTAGAGACTATTTGTTTTTGAGCAATTGCCAAAAAACTATAACAAACCTATTCGAACAGTTAAATATTATTTTTTTGTCAATGATCAGTTTGATGGATTAAATGGAGAAGTAAGTTAACCAGGCATTTATTATATTGATTTCTCTTCGTAATTATTTTGCATCTTTATTCATTTTTTATGCGACTTGTCGCCTTAATTGTTGATTTCTATGATTAATTTTTATTTTATATTTCAAAGGAATTTTGCCTAGTCTCTGTGGATTCACTCTGCTCACTACTATTTACAAATTTTATTTTTTAGTAGGAATTTGTCTACTAGGTTCGACACCGATCACTCTCTCCATCTCTCTCTCTCTCGTGTAAAACCCAAATCACTGAAACCTCTCTCTTTGTCTCTCAATGCTCTCTCTATCTCCTCCTTCATCACAAACCACCCAAAGCCTTCAAGCCTCTCTCTTTGTCCATCTCTCAATAAGGTCTCTATCCTCAAACATAAATACAATATTCAAGCAACCATCACCAGATCTAGATTACCTGTGATTGTGATGGGTTTATGCGGTAATGGTGACATTTTAATTTTTGTTGGCGTTTGGTGATTGTGTGAGTTTCTTGGTTTTGTTTTCTATTTTGGGTTTTGGTGGTTGATTTCGACGATGATGGTGATGGGAAGAGAGATGGCCAATTGACGGTGTTGATTTTTGTGGGTTGAATTTTTGGGGTTGTGGGTTAAAGCTCTGGGCTTTATGGCTTCGGGATTTTTTGGTGAAGGCAATGTTTTGTGGCTTCGGATTTCATGATGTTAGTGATGCCTTTTGGTTTCTGGTTTTGGTAATGGCGGTGATGGCTATGCGTTCTAGTTTTGCTCAATTGTCAACCAACAATTCAAAGTTATATTTGGAGTCTCAATTTTTCTCAAGAATGTAGGCTGATTTATCTAGATTTTAAGAGATCCACTTTGCGGTTTTTTTTATTTTTTAGATTTGGAGTTTTTGGATTTAAATTTTATTGTATTTTAGGAATTTAATTGAATGAACTAAAGATTAATGCTTATCATTTGTGTAAATTCAAGTTCTTAATGTTATTTTGGGTTAATTACTTATTGTGTTCCTGAGTTATACCGTAATCTCTTATTCGGTCCCTCAGTTTTGAAAAGTCTCCTATTAGGTCCCTACTTATACACATCATCAACTTAGAACAGATATTTAACACTGAATTTTTGTATCACAGATTCTGCACAGAGCATTTATATGCAGACTTGAAGAAACAGATACCAGAATAATGTGTTAAACATATGTTTTGGACTGACACTATGTCCAAGCAGGGACCTAATGAGAGGCTTTTTAAAATTGAAAGATTGAATAGGAGATTACAGTATAACTCAAGGATGCAATAGTAATTAACACTTTTATTTTTCTTCAATGTTTTGAGAGTAGAGGAAGCATTTGATTAATGTTCTCAATTGATTCAATGAAAGGAAAATGTTGCAACATTTGGCAATTCATAATTAAGAGAGAGAATAAAGAGAAAAAATAAAAAGAAGGAGAGACATTAAAGTATTACGGTAAAATAGTCATTAAAATTAACATACTATCATGTCCATGTGGCACATCAAAAAATATGACATGGCACATTAATGAAACAAATGGAGTTAAGGTCCACGGAGTGGAGGGGCCAGTTTTTAGACAGTAAGAACCGGTTAAGAGAATACTCAAAATCTCAAAGACCATTAGGGAATTTGCCCAATAAACAATTATAGTAAAATCTAGGCTACATGATATTTAGTAGTACTAATATACATTAATAATTTACTTTTTATATTTTGACTATCTAACATGAACGAAATAATTAATTTCATATAAATGACAACACTTAAAGCATTTCTTAAATTTAATATGTAGTACTCAAATATTATTTTTAGTAAATATTTTAAGAATAATTTTAAGTAAAAAAAATTAAAAAATATAAAATATTAAACATTAATGAAACAACATAATAACGCTAAAAAGTGTTGGTTTGAGATATATTATATTTAGCGCAAAACAATTTATATTTAAAAGACATTATTTTAGTTACTTTTTCACCAAATACAATCTATTAATGTCACGACCTATTTTCGGACCATGACCGGCGTACGAGACGGACCGTCTATAGGAGCCCAATGCATCCCGCGCAAGCCTCAGAGAATCAAAAACTCTACCTATTTATTCATTTATTAAAATATTCTTAATAAAACTCCTTTATAAGAAATCATATAAATAAAACATCAGTATAAGACATTTGCTATAAGTAAAATCAAATACAAGTATTAAAATATAAATGTGCGGAAAAATTCAAAAGTCAAATTGTAACCCAGTAACCCGACAGCATCCTAGTGCGGAGCTGTAAAATAAATGAAAAAGTCTGACCAAGAGGGCATCACTAACCAAAATAGAATGCATCTCACTAAGCAAGGATGCCAAATGGTTGCTTAGACAAAATGTGAACCTGTAAGGAAGAAACAGGATAAACACAGAAAATAAATGGGCTCAAAACCCAATGAGAAACAACACTGCAGAATACCTCATGCGTGTCTCACAAAGACTGTTTTGAAAACAGTTCGAAAATAATACAAACAGATATACAGAAATACACACACACACACACATATATATATATATACATACACACATGCTAATACATAATAGTATTTTAAAGATCATTTCAAAAACATTTGCAAATACAGCAAACACATGCACTAGGGCAAAACGATACTACTAGTATCAGAGTCAAAAACAAATTATAGGCAATATGGGACCAAACTAAACCATGGTGTGGTTTATGCCACTCCATCAATCGCAAAGTACTCGTGGACCTCGCCACTCATCAAAAACAAAACATGCGTCGGGCCAGAACACATGGCTACCAGTAGCCTTAGTAGCTAGGCAGAAACAAACATTGGTATACCAAAGGTCGCTTAGCCCGTAGAATAGGTGTCCCATAATCAAAAACAAATCGTACAAAAATGTAGACATGCATCTCATAATCAAAAACAAAGAGAAGGATATATAATACGTATATATCGAGTTCCAAAAACAAAGCAAAGAATATTATCTCACATAGTCAATTTATTAAATTAACCAATCCTTAGATTAGTCCATTTTCAGCATATGTTTTATACACAACAAAAACAAATATATTTTTCGAGACACAGCCTATGTGTCTGAAGTTGTCATCCACTCACCTGGATGTCCAAGTACTACCGATCAAGCACCACTGTCGAGCGGCTGATCTCACTGACAGGAACACAAAACTGAAACAAATATATAGCAGAAACAAAAATGTATCAGAACAAAGTAAGTGAGACTCCGATATTGTGTCTGTACCGAAATACGTGCACATGCATATGCAGATTCAACGTTCAAATAATTCCTGAAAATCCACATCGGTCGAAGATCTAACAATCTTGACCCAAAAATCGAAATTTATGTAAAAATTATAATTTGATCCTTGAACTTTTGTAAAATTACATTTTAGTCCCCCAGACCTCATAAAATTATAAACTAGTCCTTAAAGTTCCAGAATTTACAACTAGATTTTTCAAGTAGACAGAATTCCCAAAAGAGTTCTCAAACTCTCTGAATTTAAGAATCTAGCTTATTCCTCAAAGTTACAAATATACTCCAAACTTTCTAAAATTACAAATCTAAACCTCAAGTTTCTAAAATTACTAATCTAGACCAAACTTCTCAAAAATTACAAATCTGAAGGAACTTTTCAGAAATTACAAAACTAGCTTAGGGACAAAAATTATTCTCAAAAATATCGAACTCCTGATTCGACATACAAAAATCGAAACCAAACATACACATTGGTCGATCTCAATTTCAAGAACATTAATCCATCAACAATTTTCTCAAACAAACAACAAAATTCGATAGAAGTCATCAAACCCGAATCTAACCCAGCTCCTCCAAAAACTCATTAAATTTCTTGATTCAAGGCTTGTTTCATATAAATCTAAGTCCTACTAAACATATTTAATCAACCCCAAACATCCATTCAACATGAATCATTCAGAAAATCAACACCCAAGAAAAAACGGGTTTACTGAATTAATGCAAAAAAACATACGAAAAGAGAAAGAAATGGCGTGATTCTTACCTCAAAATGGATTAGGAACATTAGGAAGACAATGGGGAAGTGCTCTGAAGTGATTTGAGAGTGTAGAGAGTGAAATGGACGGATTTATGACAAAATAAGTCGATTGGTGAGTTATAAATGTGATGCAGATCGAAACGGTGCGTTTCAGCAATTACAAAGGCAACGTAAGTCATTTTTCATGCAACGTAATTCTTGATGCTTCACAACGTAAGTCCCACCATCTCAACGTACGTTGTTAAGCTTCCAGAGGCATCAGGTCTTACGAGAACACTTCATCACGTACGTCACACCAAGGGCTACGAATGTTGATTATGACAGAATTTCCAAATAACGTACGTCTTGCTACCTCCAACGTACGTCTTGTGTTTCCAGATAACATACGTCTATAATAAGACTAACGTACATCTTCAACACTCCAGCTCACATACCTAACATTTCTCACTCTCCACATGCATCGGACCTCCTTCAGGGTTCCATAATACCTAAACCCTCAATAGTACATCCACCAACCCACATTAGGAACAGAGGAACCTCCAAATTCTCTAATCAAAGATAGAAACACTCAAAAACTAAACCATACCCGTTCGGAGAGCTACAAGAATCCGATCGGTTTGGGCAGAATATTACAATTAATATGATTTATTTTTATCATATTTATTTTAAAAAAAAAACAATCTATTGTAAAAACAAAAACACTTGTACAATCTACTTCCATTTTGAAGGCTCCCAGTAGCGTCCATGCAAGACGAATGTTCCTGCTACTAATAAAGTTAATAATATCGGTGGTCACAAAAGTTTTTGGCTTGTTCAGCTTTGGTCTCATAAGAAAAAAAATTTACAGAACAGTCACAAAAATTTTTTGTTTACTTTAACACAGTCACTTTGCCTAAAATATGTGTCGACTAAGCCAAAAACTACCACATAAGTTGTCATGTGGTTTGTCTTTGCACAGGTGGCGACTAAAATTTTGTACAAATGCCTCATGTAACTGTTGGTGAGGCTATTGCACTATTGGTGAGGTTGACCCGACTAGACCTAAAATCGACCAATAGCCTCCCCAAGAGTTACGTGAGGCATGTGTGCAAAATTTGAATTATCACATGTGCAGAGACAAGTTATATGACAAACTTATGTGTCAATTTTTTTGCTTAATCAACACATTTTTTTGGATAAAGTGACTACGTTAAAGCAAACCAAAATTTTTATTACTATTTTATAGTATTTTTTTTTTTTATGATTAAAGTTGAGCAAACCAAAAATTTGTGTAACTATACGTGTTATTAACCCGCTACTGATATCTATCGGTGCCAATACTTGATTAACAAACGAAAAAAAAAAGTAGAAGGTATCGATGCCAATAATTCTGCCAAGTGTTATTGCTCTGTGTTTCACTAATAACAGTGATCTAGTTTATGCAAACACGTGGCACATACACCTTTAATGACTGTAGTGGGCAAGTGAAAACAAAAAAAAAAAGATAATTTGTTGTCCTACTAGTGTGACTTTAATGAAAAGGAAAAATACTTGTCTATTTGCCTCGTTTAATTGATTCTCTAGTAGGGGAGTGCTGGTAGTGGAACTCGCTTTCTATAAGAAAAAAACTAATTTAATCATCAAACATTTTGTCGGTGCAACTTCAAATCACTAATATACATGAGATATATACCGTTTTGCCTACAGCAAAAGACCTACCCAGTTCAAATAAAAATTATTTTTGACATAATAGTGATTAAAAGATATTGTCTGTAGTTAAGATTCACTCAAGATGCCTTGTAGACTGACAAAAAAAATTAATATACATGAGATATATAAATTTTGAGGACAAACGGTTTAGAGATTTTAAAATCTTTAGAACTGTTTTGAACTTCAAAGATTTTAAAGTTTTTAAAAATAGTTTTGTTTTGTAAAAATAAATCTTATTTCTTTTATTCCTGAAATTTCATATATATATATATATATATATATATACACATTACAATGATATAATATAATAACAAATGTTTTATCAACATGGTTTGGTTAAATGACCTCAACTAATATTCCAATGCGGTTTAGGACAACTCTCGCGTAAGAAACTAAAACGTCCCATATTTTATATTTTAAAACTATTCTGGAATGAGAAAGGAGTGTATAGATTTGGTGCTTAATTTCGTTATACAGTTGTATACAATTTTAGCAATAAAAAGTAATTATATTAGGCAAAAAAATACTCGAAGTCAACACTCAACAGATTTTTTAGTTTTAGATATAATTAATTCGATTATTTAGTTAAATTCAGAAATCTCCAAGTTTTGTACTCAGTCTTAAGATAAAGTGTCACTACAGCACTTCAATCAAACGAAATATTTCTGGTGAATCACTCCACGGACAAGGACTAAACACTCCTTTTCAGTTTTCACCTAACCACATTATCTTACTATTAGTGTGCTAAACCTCTACTTAAAATATGTTTATCTCATTCATGCAATTCAAACTTTATTTTGTTGTATATCAACAATTATTGAATTCGATCCAAAATAGCCAGTCGGGAACAAAATTATACGGACAAAAATCTATCTTTGATTAGCCAATTCGCAAATGCTTTTCTCCAATTGTTTTTGAGGAGAAATCTTAATCAGTTTCTCCAACTTTGACACCTAGCATTTTAGGTTAGTTGGGTCAGTTTCTAGGTGGGTGGTCGTTTTCTTAAAAATTAAAAAATAAAGAGCGTGTTGGGGTATAATAGCACTTTTAGGCTTGCTCGTCCTCCTCCTTCCAATGCCAATTCCGAATCCTGCTGTCTTCCATCACTATTAGGTGGTATATTATTGCCATCAATTGGTATTTGGTGTAACTATGTTGAAAGAAATTATATATAGATATCTATTTTTTATTAAATTATAAATTACATATTTTCTAAATTAAGTAAATTTTATTATAAAAAATAGAAAAATATTTTTTAAATGATAATCAAAAGATGACAATTGTTTTCTGAAAATATACAAAAGGTATACAAGCAAAACGTATTAATAGCTGAAACTTAGTGTAATTCGAGTATCAATCTCGATACCAGTTAGAATAGCAAAGCACAGCGAGTTGTCAAGATCTTTATATGTCTTGACAGTTGAACCACGGATTTTATGGACATGAACAACTGATAAAACACAGTTTAAATGTCAACCAAAGATTGGGTTGGACTTGGGAAGACAAAACTTTCTTTCTTTTCTTTGTCTCCAAACAAGGAACAAGAAGTGAGTGAGAGAGATATTTATCACCTGGAGAGAGCCAGCAAAATATATCTCTCTTTTTATTTATTTTTCCTTCGTATATATTTTCTTTCACCTTTATCCACTTCCCCTTTTTATTCTTTTTTATTTATTACATCTATATCATGTAATAAAGATATGAACATTCTAGAATTGGTTCAATTTGGGTTTCTTCTTAAGTTAGGTTCACTTGGCCCATTGAGAAGTCCAACTCATTAATTAACCTAATAATTGATAGATTCGGGTTCGATCCATTAACATAATAAGCGTGCCTGATTTTTAAACATTTTCATTATCATTTTCAAATAGTCAAAAGATATAATAATAATAATAATATATTATTATTATTATTATTATATTTAAATATTTTGTCACTTTTAAATTGTTTTTACTGTTTTAATACACATACTTGTCACTCATAAACAATTTTTTAGTTAAAATCAGTTCTTGCTATCAATTTTTTTGGTTCCGCCACTTGTTTCAATGAAGATCAACTATTAATCATGGTTAAACGAGTGATATAATTTCATTAAGTTTCAATCAAGTTTCACGTTTTGTAGTTAATTCCAAACTTCATAATCAGCATAAATCAATCAAGTTTCTTGAAATATTTGAGAGATTTAATAAATAAATTACATGAAAATTTGAACTTCCTTAATTAAAAAGAAGGTACATATTACGTTTAAAGAGTACCATTACCAATACGGTTACAATAATTGTTCCAAGCTGATCTTTATTTAATGACTTGTTTTTTATGACCACGAACACTTGGAAAATAAAATTACATGATATGTCTGATCAATTAATTATATCCGGAGCCAGCATAAATTCAATACCATTTTGCATCTGGGTCTGTCGTATAGATTGATCTTCCTGAAGGAGTCATCGTATAGGGAGCGTGCCTGCATATATGTAAGTGACAAGAAGCGATGGTATTTGAGATTTTACACAGATCAAAGGTATAAAACTCCACACACACATAATTTACTCAAATTTTGAAAATTCTGATGATTAAATCTAATTACTAAATAACCCTTTAATACATATTCTACGAAAATTGAGAATAAATGTACGGGTGTAGTTCTACTAAAAGAGAAAGCAAACATCAATTAAATACAATTTTACGCTTGTTCTTTATCCAGAAGTTAGTCTCTAAACATATTTTTGTTAACAATTTGGTCCCCCAATGCAGGTTTCCTATGCTATAATTGCAGATTCACCCCTCTACCATTACATTATTACATTTTTTGGGTCCTCAAATTATATTTCCGTTAGACGCTCATAGAAAACTATTTTTTGTGAACCGTCAAAAAAAACATTTTGTGAAAATAACTTCACTTAAAATCCTTTCAACCTCATTTCTCTTTTGCATATATATATATATATATATATATATATATATATGTCAAATTGGGTTGATTTTTTTATTTGGTGAATTTAATTCTAAATTTGGTGAACTATGTTAAAATGAGCTCGAATATTCGCTCCGGCTTTGTCAAGGATTGCCTTGAGCTTTGAAACATCTCGAATATGAATGCAAACATGTTGGTCTTGTCCACCATGTTCAGGCCTTCCAGTCAAGGCGTCGGGATTTGGAAGTTCCAATATATGGATCGACTGACTCGAATCACCCGCCCAGAACCAAAGCACCTCTGTATGCATGCACATGGTGCGGCCTTTCTTCACTGAATTTCATACCTAAATTTCACAACAGCAAAAATTCAGAAGAAAAAAAATCAACAATTCAGAGTATGATTTGGGCGTTTTTCATCAGTCTCACTCATAGACGCATAATTATTAAATATGAATCTCTACTCCGACACCTCAAACCAAAAATACAAGGTCCATAAGTGTGGGTGTTTTCTTCTAATTAAGACTGTCCCACTTGATTAGGCTACGATTTGGGTGTCTGGTTCAATAGTACTTACCAAAATGTAAATTTTAAAATAAGAAATTATATGTATGTAAAAACTTTAAAATAAAAATTAAAGAGAATCATTCATTTATTAAAAGATAACATAGCAAATATAACTATATATATAAAATATGTTGGGATGTTAGAGTCGTAGTAGAGTTTCGATTGAAATAGTCAAAGTAGTTAGGATTTCATTCTGTTAATAATCCCTATTATTTGGGACATGTTGATAGGATTTGACTCTTTCCTTGGCCATTTATCACGTTCTTAGATCATGTATAACGTAGGCTGTTTGTTTCCAGTTTAATCTCTTTGTAAAGCTTATATAAGTCGACAGCTTGTTTTGAATTCAATAAGACTCATTCTTATATTGTGAGTGAATTGCACTGTGTCTACAGTTTATAACAAAATATAATACACTAATCATTGAATATATAGAAAATAAACAAATTAGAAATAAGAAAGTAATTAGTTAACATACCTAGAAATAAGAAATAATTGGTTAACATACCTAACGCAATGGTAAAATTCAATGGAACGCTCAAGATTTTCAGTCAAGATTGCGATATGGGTAATACCGACCATTCCATAATCTGCAGCCATGTAGTGGATCAATAGATAAAACATGCATGAATCTTGATCAATGGATTAATCATGCTTTCTTAAGGAAAAATAGTTATATGATTATTACAATTGATTAATAATACATTGTATTTTTATTAAGACTTATTTAATTAAAATAATACCAACTTTTGTTTAATTAATATTTTTGTTACTATTTTAAAGTTTTATAAAAAAAATATGAAGTTTTGACTTCATCAGAAATTTGTAATGGATCCTAACACCGTTAAATTTTCTGTACTCATAAAGTGTAGATATAGATTTCAAATTAAAAAAAAAAAAAGGAGAATTACGCTGCAAGTAATGTGATTTTAGCGCTTAACAAAAAAGAAATGTGGTGGTTCATAGAATCATAGTTATGGAAAAGGTTGACGTTAGACACGACGCCGACCCCTCATGAGAGAGAGAGAATGCCAGAAGGGTACGGAGAAATGGAGATTAATGGTGGTGGATCAGGAAGAGATGAACGAGGAGAGGAGAGAAGATTAACAATCGGATGTTAGAACATTTCTAACAATTTCTCTGATTTAAATAGTTAAAATATGTTATTTAATTTAATTATTTATTTTAAAATTTGAATTCAATTTATTTTTTTCTTAATAATTAATAATTTATTTTCTAAATTTAAAAATAAGTAGAAGAGTAAAAATTTGCTCTATATATATATATAAATAGATATTGCCCAATTTTGGCTTGTTTATATCAAATTGATTGACACTGATAAATAAGCCAAATTAAAGAATAAAGAATAGAACTCATTTACTAAAAATAAATCGAACATAAATATGTCAAAACTCGAGATCCCGACAAATAACTATAAAAAACGTGTTTTTTTTCTGTGAGGTGTGTGTATGGTGTGATACGGATACCTGAATCTCCAGGACCAGTTTCCTCCGCCATTGATGAAGATCACTACAAAACAACTGCAGCTTATTGTGTTTGTCAACTCTTGCTGGCGGCTTATTACTACAGAGAAATAAAGGGGTATATATAGGTGTGGTTGGACGACTTAACTGAGTCACATAGAGAACCATATTAGACATATAATTGTGCAAGTGGCAGTTTTTTTAAAATAAAAAGAAAGAAAGCAATATAAAAAGAGCATTGTTTTTGGTGACTTGAACTCAAATCAATCTTTTTGATAAGTCATTTATCTGCTCGCACCGAAAATTAAATTCATGATTTTATAACATTACAGACGATTTCAATATCAATAAACTCAAATTAATTTGTCAAGTTATCTCTTTTCTTTTTTCTCTTATAAATATCAAATCATCTTTTTTTAATTGATAAGTTATTTTATTTGCTCTCATAAAAAATGAACTCAAATCGTCTTTTTTATTTGCTTTCATAAAAAATTGAACTCTCAATCTGTTTATGCTAAAAATGACTTAGTTACAATAAATTACAAACTCGTTAATGTATAAAACCGACTTTATGATGTAATTTTGAGAGTACTCTAGGGAATCACACAAATATAATTTCATAATTTGATTCGAACAGGAAAAAATTATGTCAAACGTAGACTACACATGATGGTGTTTGTTTCTTTTAGATTGATTTTGACAAACAACATATTTGATAATCGACATATTATATTATATGAAAGTAGAAAAAATATACTTTTTAAAAAAATTAAAATATATTGAATATATTATATGTTAAACAAATGTACTAAAAACAAACAACACATATTTTATCCGATCATAACAGTGTCACACTCTGCATGTCTGGAATGAAAGTGGAATACCCTCTTGATTTTTCATTTCTCTCCAATACAAGATCCCACCATCCAATGGTGGATCATAACTACTCGCTACGTCCCATAAATATAGACTTGTTGATTTTTTCATATGGATTAAAAAAATTAGTTAGAATAATTAAATTTTAGAAGAGTTTTCCAATAGTATCCTTAAAAGTATATCTTAACAATTAATAACACAATTTTTAATGCATTAAAGGATAGACAATATAGTAAAATAACAGACAACTACTAATCTTAAAAATAAAATAAGTCTATAATTTAAAACGGATAAAAAAGAAAAATGTGTCTATTGTTATGAGACGAAAGAAGTATTAATTTTAGGAAACGAACGTATACATTACACATTATAGGAGGAAAAAATCATATATGTTAAAATTAATTTTAAAAAATTATTTTTTTATAATTTATTTTATTTACTCTTACTAAAAAATAAATCGTATATTTTTTTAATTTTTTATAATAGCAATAATGTTGTTTTTATTATTACTAATACTATTTTCTTTTTTGACAAATTTTGGAGAGCCGACAGTTGTATTGACCGTGGATATCCCCCTTTGCCACCATCTTTTGTCACGTGTTTCTATTGGGTGACAACCACCATGCATGTGAGAATCACCCGATGCCTCCTCCAACGACCATTTTCTTCTTTCAAAGTACCACCCCATCACGTTTTCTGTATTAAAAGCAAATCGTGACTCTTCCCTTGTATTTTCTCATCATATATATTTACACATATGGCACAATTTTCATTCAAAAAGTCATGTCAACTATCAATGACAGAGCCAAAATTCTGTCTAAACAGGCATTAAATTTTGGCTACGCTATTATTAAATATTTAACACTATTATTTGTTCTTTTCATTAAAATTTTTTTCATAGACTAAATCAACAAATAAAATAATAAATATCTAGTTAATCCTAATTTAAGTCCATTCTACTTAATTTAAATGGTAATTTCATCAATTTACAAATTCATCAACCTCTAATCCCAAATTAATAAAACTGAAATTATTCAATAATATTAAAAATGCCCACTAACCGGAGATTGTACAATTATGTAGCATGGATATTGAATAATGAATTTGTTTATTGTGAAATAGAGGTATTTCATTTTTAATTAAATAAATTTTTGAAATCAAGCAAGCAAGGCAAGATAATGGATGACGTGTGTAGCCCAGGAAATGGGCGCTGAGGTGTGAAAAAACATGCTAACTGGGATTTCTTTCTGTTGATGTGTAGGAAAACCTAATTTCAGTGGCTCCCCCTATTCACTTGCCTTTCAAGAATTTTATCAAACACCTGGTGATCATAATTTCTTCATAGAGCAACAAAGACATTCTTTTGTCTTCAACATCATAATTTATTTCTTCCCTCTCGCTCAACTTCTCAAAAAAAGGACCAGTTGCCAGGAAATCCACTAATGTTGGCCAATAATATAAAGAAACAGAGTTAGCGGTAAAACATTAAAATGACTCCGGAAAGATAAAGGCAAGAAACTTGATGGGCAGATGCAATTACCTGATGCTTTTGTCTATGAATTGAGCCACCTTCAGACCACTATGGGTGTCACAGATGGTTTTGAAGAAAAACAAAACAGCTTCAAAAACAGAACAAAGCCAACAAGAGAAGATTGTCGGTAAAGAGGAGAGGCAATGGAGGAAGAAGGAAGAGAGAAGAGACAAAAGAGGAGCGACCACTGCAGAGAGCGAGACGAAGGTGGACAATATAAAACCCAGGCCCGGTTAGGCCTTCTATTGCACCTCATTTGATTCGATTGAAATTTGTTCGACACTGATTCGATTTTGGATGTTCGAGATGATGTTTTGATTATTAAGAATGTCGGTCCATAATGATTTGCAAGTTTGAGTTGTTAAATTTGTTTTGGGAGTATTGTAGTTTGTATTTATAAGTTAAAGATAAGTTAGAAGTGAAAATTTTCGCATTAAATGCATCCAGAGGGTCGTCTACATGCATTGAAGAGCAACTAAGCACGTAGATCATCAAGCAGAAATGGACTAGAGCTGTTGAGATTCGTTTACTTGTGTGAGTCTTCATCTACGCTCGTAGAAGATCTGTTGCGTGCGTAGAACATCTGCTACACACGTTGATCTTAAATCTGGAATTTCTGGGTTACTGATACACACGTCTAAGCACATTGTGGGATCATCTATGTAATACCCCGTATTTTTTAATAATTATTTTAAATAAATTTGGGTTAAATTTGAAATTTTATTTTTGGTGATTGAAGGGTTAATTTTATGTTTAAGATATTAATTAGGTGATTAATGAAGGTTAGGAGTGATTTGGGAGTGTTTTATTAAGTGAAAAATTGTTTGAAATTGAAAAAAAAAAAGAGGAAAAGGGTGAGTTTTCGGTTTGGTTCACTGGTCTGGTTTGCTAGCTTGACCGGTTTGGTTTGCTGGTTTGACCGGTTTAGTTTAGTGAGTTGGTTTATTTTCGTGAAATGGTTTGAGTTTTTGTGGGTGGCTGCAAATCCATTAGTGAGTTTGGTTGGGTTCTTTTTATGAACTGATTTGGTTGAATTTGTTTGTGTGTGGTTGGTTCGGTTATGACTGGTTTGGTTTGGCTGGTTCGGTTTTGACTAGCCAGTTGAGTTCGGTTTTGGGCGGCTGTTGCTGCTATTTTAAATTGCAGCTCGATTCCTTCTCCCTCCCTTGCTCATTTTCATTTCACTTCTCCACCAAAACTCATTTGATTTCCTTCTCCATCTGCCCCTCACTCGTCCTCCTTGTTTCTTCTTCGGTTTTGAAATCAATTTGATGTACTTTCCTCTTTCTCTTTCCTCTTCTTGCTTTGTTTCATGGTAAAAAAATAGATGAAATTTGTGGATTTTAATTGTGTGCCGAAAATGGGCTCTAGGGTTCCAATTTTTGTGATTTTTGAACGAAAATGAGTTGATTTGTGTTGGATAATGATGGATTGAGGTTGGAAATGCATGGAATTGGTTTGATTTTGGTGATTTGAGGATTTTATGTTGATGATTTATTTTGGTCCCAAAATTGTTAGGGTTGATTTGGAGTGATTTGTGATGTTTTTGTTGAAATTGATGGTAGATTTGAATTCCTAGGCTGATTTGAGTTAGTTAGAACGATTGTGAACATTGGGTTTTACTCGGTTTAAGATTTAGGACATTTTTTAAAAATAATTTTTCTGTCGCAGGGACTTAGGTGAAAATTTTTTATTTTTATGAAATAATTGGAGGACTGGGACTGATATTTTATATATTGAGCCAGATTTGTAATTTTATAAAAACATTGTCTAGATTTGTAATTTTGGAAAATTGTGGGTAATTAAGCAATTTTGATAAATTTGAGGTTTTAATTATAAATTGAGTTTATTGGAGGATTTAATTTTAAATTCTGAAAGTTTGGGGATTAATTATTAACTTTAGAGATTTTAGAGACTAAAGTGTAATTTTACGAAAATCGGGCACTAAATCGTAATTTTACATAGATTTGGATTTTTGGAACAGGAGTGTTAGATCTTCAACCAAAATAGGTTTTCGACCGTCGTTTGAGTGTTTGAGTCTATTTATGCATGTGCACGCATTACAGTACAACTATAGTACCAGCATCATATTTTGTTTTGTTCCAGATATATTTGTCTCTGATGTCTTTGTTCCAATTTCCTATTCGTGCCATCAGGAC
>CAODLS010488914.1:0-15753 GCA_948243855.1 Flueggea neowawraea | reverse complement strand
GCCAGGCATAAGTAGAGCAGCATAAAGGAAAAGGGCAGCCAATCTTGTGATCCACCGGTAGCCTACCCTGAATAAAAATAAATGATCAAAGATGGCATACTTTCAAACCAAATTTATATTACCAAAGTTCCACTATGACATGCATAATATTGCAAATCAATACAGAACTCTTCAACGACTTCCTTCTCTAACATGACAACAAGAAACGTTAAAACAAAGCAATGATATCAATATCTATATAAGGCATACTTGAATCTCTGCTGTCAAAGGTAGAATAGTGTAATTTCTGAAACTTGCACACTTAACCAATAACCATTAGGTCAGCATTTTCTCCCCCCATCAATGATCAGTTATAACAATACAAAAGTCTTATCTAAATTGAAATCCTTATCCACGCATCCCAAGAACATCAAAACTGTATGGCAACCACCAAATTTGGCAATAAGCCAGAACCAGTATCACATTTTTTATTGCTCCATGATATACATCATCATTAACCATTTTCGATCCAGTTCTAAAAAAAAAATATAAACTATTTTCGGAGTTCAAAATTTTAGTACATTAAAAATAAACTTAGAAAGCCTCTAAATAGTTAACTTCCCCTCCTTTAATGAAATTAATAACAAACGAATAGGCTTGTAAAATAGTTAAATTAATAAATTTGATTTTTTTAACAAGATTCACCTTTTTAATTCCTGATCAAGTAATCTTCCAATCAGCTTGCGTATTATAGAATACACGAATAAATAAAATAACGAGAAATTGAAATTCAAGCATAAAAAAATGCAATAAAACGTACCCGAGATATCGGAGAAGCGTGAAGGATAGACGAGTAATGAGATAAGTCTCGCTGGCAGCGTGCCCGATATCTCGGCTGAACGACTGCTGCCTCTCCGGCCTCACCGACGCCTTGCCGGAGGGTCGCCGGCGGGGCTGCTGCTTGGAGCTGTTTTCAAAACTGAAATCCCTGGACAACATGGGGCTGGTCTCGTACTTGATGCTGTCAAGCGACGACGATTTGGTGGCCGGCGATGAGGATGCGATCATCGCCGGCGAAGGAATTTTTTTGTTTGTTTTGGATCTGACAAACGATTCAGTGTTACTGCCGTCGTGAGAGTAGACTTTGAAGTAGTGTGAGAAGTGCCGTGTTACGGTTATTGTTATTTGCACTACGCAAGAAGAAGAAGAAAGCAAGAAGATGAAGATTATTTATGACAATGGTTGTGGTGGTGCTTTATTTATCAGGAACTCCCCGAACTTTCAATCGGGATCCTTCAGCCCCCTCAACTTTTCTCTCACCTATTAACCTCATTTAATTTTTTTAATATTTAAATATAATATAATTTAAATTTTTAAAATATTATGCATAAAAAAGTATTTTAAAATTTAATATAATTTTGTTTTAATTATATAATTTTTATATTCATATAATTTTTATATTATTTTAATTTAAAAAATTATTATATTTTTAAATATTTATAAAAAAATAAAAATAGATTCATAATATCACATCAGCAGGTAAAAGCTGGTTAATCCAAAAAACTAACCCGGATAGAATTCGGCCAAACCCAAAACTTGGCCCCTGAACTTGTTTTCAACATTCTTATAACACCGTGAACTTTTTTCATCCTTTTAACCCATTCAATTTCCAAAAACCGATCTATTAACTCCAAATCGTAATGGAGTAGAATCAAGAGAGATCGGTTGAAGTGTGGCGTGGGTCTTTGATAGAGGAGTTGAGTGTTTGGGGATGGAGATTAAAAATGTCACAACTTGAAATCGGACCGTGGTCGGTGTACAAGATAAATCGTCTATAGAAACCTAGTTCATCTCGCACAAGTCTCGGAGAACAGAAACATCTACCCAAATTCTTATTATTCTTAACCGGCTTATTAACGATATTAAAACATTATACAGATAGAAAATCATATTTTGAATATCAAACATAGTTATAACACCAAAATATTGAATAAGAAATTTTAAATAAAATCTGTTACACAATATATATCAGATACAAAATCATAACCCATGATCCGGTGTGGAGCATCTAACATAACAGAAACTCGGGCCCGAACAATAGGGCATTCACTGCTGACAAGATACCTTACTAAGTGCGGAAGATCAAATACTCCCTATTAGGAACACCTTAAATACAAAGTAAAATAAACAAGGAAAAAGAAGGGGTAAGAACCCAATGAGGAATAACACTTCAGATTGCTTCAAACGTGTTTCACAAAGACCATTTTGAAAACAGTTCAAAAATATCACATATAGATATAAGTGCATATACGTATACACTCTAAATATACATAATAGTCCTAAAATCCCTTTTCGAAATCATTCGCAAATAAAGTAGACAACATATAATTTCTCAAATTAAATAACGAATAAATTTGAATAATTATATTAGTTTTCCAAATATAAAATAGCTGTAATATTTATTTGGCAAAAATATTTACGGAGGATGATATCAGAACCATAAATAATACTAGATTTCCAAATTACATTTCAAGAGAATAATATTTGTTATTCCAAAATATATTTTCAAAGGATAGTATTTGTATTTACAAAATAATTCTAGAGAAAGATATTGAAAGCCAACGAAATAAGAATTCGATTTCCAAAATATTTTCAGAGAAAATCTTAGAAGCTCGACATGACCAGAATCCAACAGGTAGAGTCATCCAGACTCAATAATAGCCAAAATATTTTCCTTTCAAAATATTTATAGAAAAAAACATTTATTTTCCCAAAATATTTTCAAAGAAGAGTATCCAAAAACGTAACGGGACCAAAGATCACATAAATACAGTCAACCGGACTCGGCAATAGCCACTTAGGTAAAGACTGACTACTTAGGTACTGAATAGCCACTCAGGCAAAATTAGTCACTTAAGCAAAATCATACATTGGTACCAAAGTCTACGATATCACGTAGCTGAGTGTCTCATGTCAAAAAGATTTACTAAAAATATTGTAAAAATATATTCAAAATGTTCCAATAAATAGCATATAGAGTGGACAGACTATTCACCAAAAATCATACTCAAATTCAGACAGAATATTTATTAAAAAATATATTTAATTTTAGAAACAAAATAATTATTTTAAATAGAGTATTTGTATCAGAAAATATTCTTAAATCCAAAACATAATATTTATTTTAAAAAAATTATAATAAATATCAAATCTTAATATTTATTTAAGAAACTAAAATAATTTTCAAAACTGTTTTTCACAACAGAGGTTACCACATATATCAGGTTTTAGGATTTTTTATCCTTTAATTATTTCAAATTTCATGTCAAGGCTAGACACGTCAAAATATATAATTTTAGAAGACACAACTTATGTGTCTGAAACTGATATTTACTTACTTGGATATTCAAGCTGAATGACCCAATCACGCACAACTGGTGGTTGGCTGACCCGAACTCGATACTGAAACAATTATCAGAACAGAATAAAAAACACGAATATATGCTTAAAATTGCCAAAGCAGCATATTGCATATTATTATCAAGGAGGACTAGTTATTTGTATTACATGTCATAATTATATTAAGTTGATTTATATATCCTACATGATTATACGTGACACAAATACAATAAAAATAGAATTTGTCCCAATCATGTCGTATTGTAACTAATTGTATAATTGTGTTAGAAATTGCTACTTTATTATTTTGTATACTAATATTGCAGTTTGCCTGAATAAGCATTGTCAAATTATTCTGCTTAATGCTAATAAAATCTATTATATATAGTGATATGGAGTAAAATATTAAAAATTTCTATAATAATAGCAGGCCTTAATTCTTTTAAATTGGTGATAATGATCACTTGTGCTGATTGAGTGGAGTAAAATGACAATATCATTCAATCACACGCTCTATACTATGACTAGATTATTTTATTATAATTGAGAACATATGTAGTCAAATATATTAAGCTAGTATGTTCATATGCTAATTTTGACTAAATTCTTCTTCTTCTTTTAACTCTCAAGAGTTATATGTCAACGGTTTTTTTACCGTTTCAATAAGTATTTGATCTTTTTATATCAAGTTGTTTTTTAAAATTTCAAATTTCTTCTTTTTAACAAGTAAAGTTTGTTAATTTTCAACATATTAATTACCGAATCAACAATTTTAATAATTTTTAGTATATTTATTGATTGAAATAATAAATTGAAAATAAAAATAATACTAGAGTCAATATTATCACTAAAAGGCCATTAATTTAAAATTTAATGAGAACAAATAAAATAATTTATTAAAAAAAAAAAGAAAACATCTATTCATATCAATGTCCAAATTTTGAATTGCCATTTGGTGCTAAGATTGTGAAGGCCCCACCATATGGACCCCACACAATCGAATCTGTTGATTTGCCTGTTATAAGATGAGATATCATTTCTGCGTATATGACCGTCACAACTTCTTTTTTTTTTTCCCCAACGGTTATTTCATATTAAAGCGTTAATAAAATGATGATGTTCGTTTTCCATAGATTAAGAGTGATACATAGCAAATTTAGTAGATTGAATAAATTTATAGTGAAAAGAGTAAAATATGTGACACTATTTTTCGACAATTTTAATATATTAAATATATAATACGCAAAATTAATATACAATAAACAAACATTTTCTTATGAATATTCTAAGAAATATTTTTAGTTAGGGGTCTAATCTCTTAAAACCTCTATATTGATTCTTAACTTTATTCACTGTGGCAATCTAAGTAATTTATGAATTTACAAGCTTTCCACAGCTTACTATTCAATTTATGGCAACAAATAATTTGAACCCACTTGAGAAAATGGGACAGGCACATTGCACAGGGCCAGCCTTCACCAGAACTAAAACAAAATTGTGTGCATGAAAAGAAGTTATTGGGACCCACTGACCAATGATTCTTTCGTTTCCTTCAGAAAAGCCCATAATATTCTTCTACTTACACGGTCAATCTCGAAACTCCTCTTTTATTCTTTTCCTTAGCTATGTGTTTGTCGATAGCTACTTCGGTGACTCACATGGCATGGCAATTTTTTCCTTTTTTTAAATGGAATGACAATTTTTTATGAACCGTTACATGTGACGATTTAATTTTGTTCATTGATTAAAAATAAGTTATTATACACTTGTATGCTCTGAAAATATTTCAACTCAAATAAAAGTCATGAGTTTATGCTCACTTTCAAAACCCTAGCAAGCCTTCTCCCTCCAATTCACATGTCAATCCATCATCATTCTTCGAGATAAACACTCCTTTGACGTTTTTACTACGACACCTCGCTTCTGGCGATTTCACTAAGTTCGGTTCGTTTCTTTGTTTGGTTTTTTCTTTGTGGATTTCTTTCGTTTTGAAATTTTTGGATTGTAATTCTGTTTTTTGGGTTTTGATTCATCGAAATAGTGTGCTTTAATGGTGTAAGATGTGATTAGAGTTTGTAAATTTGAATGCTTTGTTTTGTGGAGGTGAATCCCAATTCGGAAATTCTCATATTTGTGTGAAATTTGCTTTGTCTTCACAGAAAGCTTCCAAGAGATGGAGATAGATATGTGAATGGTAAGCTAGACTCTATTCCTCCTCTCGCAACTCTATGTATTTCCTTCCTCTCTCTTCTCTAATTCTCTTAAATCTTGATTTTATAACAATTGAAATAGTCAATTGCCACGAAGCATAGAACACTAACGCATTGGCAGTGCGAGTCACCGTTCGCTCGTCAAGCTACGTTTCGCTTTGAACTAGGTTGTCTTAAATGGGTAATGAGAATTTTATTTCATTTGGTTTTTCTGGTTTTTTTTTGAGTTGAAGGTTTTTTTTTCTTTTTGGGCAAAAGTGAATGCAATTTTCATTATGTCTATATGCTGAGCAATGGAGTTAACTGGAATTATTCTATGCGAATATGATAATATGACCTTGTGTTTGTGTTGACTATTTTTGGTTGAGTCGTAATATCTCAGTTATTAGCAAGAGTCTGTGGATATATCATAAAAGTACATTTTTATTGTTGTTTTCTGATATACTATGATTAAGTTTGTCTTATCTGAGAATTATTGCATATAAGGTAGCTTCTTATACTGAGTCAGGTAATGCTAAATTAAAAATATGCCATTTTTTTTTTATTTTCAGTTCCATTGGACCTTTAATTCCATTTTATTTTATTCACAACATTACTTTTGTGTATTGAATGGTAACTACACTGGTATACTTTTGGATTGAGAACTTTCTTATCTACATTCCGATATAGATGGAGAACTTTTAAGAGCTTAGTTGTACAAAAAGTGGAATCATCAAATTAGGATGAATTGAGAATTTTGTTTCCTATATAAGTAAGTCTCTTTTGAGTACTTTGTTTTTGTCTGAGTGGAAAATATTATTTAGTGGTCAAGGTATGGTCTGAAATTAGGGATTTGGGTTTCTAAGAGTGGGGGTTTTGAAAAAATTCCATTCTAATTTCATGTGGTATGCTTTTAGAGAGTAAGGAGTTAAGATTTTGTGTTGTCGTAAAGTTTCGAAGTATTTGGTTTTACGAGAAAAAAAGTTTCATTGAAATGTTTGTTAACTTTTTTTCTTGTATTTCGGTTTTGGAGGATCTAAATTCATGATAATATATTAAACAACAATTGAGATTCTTCACATTATTGTAACGGTAGTCGTTTATATCTTGATTAGTAGTACTAAAAAAATTGCTTCTACATTAATCGTTTATTTAAATAATGAATTAATATTTTTTCAGTTAGAATTTCTGGGTTCTTGTTGTTTAATAATATTTATAAGACAATACAACTTAAAATGAAAAAAATGTAAATGGAAAATCTTTTTCTTTCATGGTGCATAAATGCAGATTTAGCGTATACTTTCTGTTGCAGCTTGTTTATTTATCTTGTAGAATAATGATTAGGACCATTTCTAGTGGTGAAATGTGCAATAGTTCAACTGTATTAATAATAATTGATTAGCAATATGATTACAGTGATAGATTAAGGACAAACTAATTATTTGTTGATGACTATGACTATCCATTTAAATGCGAAAAGCAGATATTTCTCTTTATATCTAAATAGAGGTCGAACATTCTCATAGTTAGGATATTTTTGGCAACTAGTCACTTATTTGTTTGGTTCAAAACATAGCCTATATGGGAAGTGAAGTAGAAGATCCTTTCCATACAACACGTGAGGAGGAGGATGGCCCCTATGATGATGAAGCATCTGATGATGAATCATCTAATGATGGAGCATCCCATGAAGAGGTCCAAGAGCATGATGTATACAATGAAAAGGAAAAGGGTGAAGAAGCCACTGAAGAGGAACAGGGTGAAGTAGCTGATGAAGAGGAAAAGTATGAAGTGGCAAATGAAGAGGAAAATGAGCAGCAATTGATGATGAATCATCTAATGATGGAGCATCCCATGAAGAGGTCTAAGAGCATGATGTATACTATGAAGAGGAAAAGGGTGAAGGAGCCACTGAAGAGGAAGAGGGTGAAGTAGCTGATGAAGAGGAAAAATGATGAAGTGGCCAACGATGAGGAAAATGAGCAGAGTGGGCATTCCAAAACTTCTAAGGTAATTTTTGAAAAAACACAATATACTAAAAACTTGAAATTTATGTTTTATATGTATAGGTAGTTGCAATGGCTGTTTAATTTGTTTTGGTGATTGTGAGATCGAATAAATTAATTTGATGTTTGTTTCCTATTGTTATTTTTCTTTTTGTGATTTCAAAGTTATCATGTTAGGGTTTTTGGAATTTTCGAGAGTTCTCAAGGATCTCAAACTTCCTATGAGGACATGGTGATGGAAATGGGTCTCAGTGGGTTGTTGGACTTAACATAAAGACGTGCAAAAATCGTGTTGCATTTGAGTTGTTGTGGCGGCTCAACACTAAAAGTTGTTCTCTTGAAGTTCATGGGCAAATTACCACTCCATAAAGGACATGCCTCATGAATTTTAGCATTACCAGCTGGGGGTGTTGATTTTAGTAGCTTCAAGTACAACAAAAAAGAGCTTTGCAACAAATACGGAATAAAAAATAATAAATTAAATAGAAATAATTTGGTAAAAGAGTTGTTGAAGATCGAAGTTAGGGAGAGATGGCATGTGTTGTTTCTTATGGTTGCAATAGATTGTACTTTAAGCCAAACTACACTTTCCATGTCAGTCATAAAGTTTTAAGAGTGATGTCACAAAGGCAAAACCTCAAGTGTGTCAATTGGTGTAAATTTGTGTTGGATGGGTTGATTAAAGGAGCCAAAAAACTGTCCAAATTGCCAGAGGATTTGACTGTAGCAAAGAAATCATACATCTTCATTCATGGATGCACTATACTGCTAGAGGTATGAATGATAATTTTGTAGCACAATTTTAAGTATGCATATATCTTGCTTTAACAAAATTTAGGCTGTGACATAATTTTTTCCTACCGCAACAATATACTATGACCATGGACAGATATTAGGCTTGTTTTAATTGAATTATAGTATTAGCATGTTAACAATATAATATTATTGTTTTGATTGAATTATAGTATAACCGTGCTATATTTTTATCAATCTATAAATTACAAAACATAATGCCGAAATTCATTCAATTTAGACCATGCTATATTTTTATCACATTAATTTCTCAATTTCAAGCATAACTATACAAAACTACGTCTGAAATTAACAAAGTGCTCATGCTAAATCCGCTCAATGATTTTTTTTTCATGTAAATTTTTGCATAGGATTAGATACCTACCCCTTTCAATCCATATTTATTTTTATATATACTAAACACAACACAAAGTATATTCACAACATAATTACATACCTTGAAAATATTGGTACACCCTTTGCCGGGTGAATGCTTTTTACTTATAGTCACAAAACTCACATTTTGTTCTACAATGTCACTACTATTGAGGGTTTTGTTCACTGATGGTCATTATAACTATTTTATTTGAATTCTCCTGCAGATCCAATGACGTTGTCGCCACACCACCATTCCACGTCACGGTTAATATAGACACATGGATACACACGTGGCATAACAAAAAAAAATTCATTCTCTTGTGGCCAACATCAAACCTAATCCAATTTTCCCCAAATATTCGACAGAACCCAAACACCACACATGAGATATTCGAGCTTCATCAATATCGTCTTTATACCCCTAATGTTTTTCGAATTTGGTGTAGATCGCAACTTTAGAAGAGAAGAAGGAAAGTGGTTCTCAGGAGAGGCAAATCAAATTTAGGGTTTCTAAAACACTTTGGGTCCACATTGTTCCTGATAAGGAGAAAATGAATCTATCTTTAGCCCATGTCGAAGGGTATACCGGTGTGGTCCACCCGAATATGGTGATTTATTCATTACTTCTTCTTGTCTTTTTCGAAACACATGGTTGTGATTTAGGGGTTAGTTTGAGTCAGGGGTGGAGATGATGGGTGTGGGTTTATGGTTTTAAAAGAAAAACAAAGTTGTTTCTTAATTTCTCTCAACGTGCTTAATTCCTTGTTGCAAACAGAGAGCATTGGTGGTTTCCAGTGTTGTTGCAAAATTGAATTTTTCTTGTGATTATGATTCTAGTGTTGTTGCAAACAGAGGAGTTCACATTGTTCACAATTTTAGTTTGTGATTTTATTTTTGTTGCAAATTTTAGCAAGAACCAGTCCTCAATTTCGATTAGAAAATGTGCGTGAGAGATGAAATTATGCTTTTGATATAATCCTATTCAATATACCGTGTTTTGTCGGGGTCAATTTAACCACTATTAATGGAAAATAGGGAATTTGTTCACTGATACAAACAAAAATTTCCATGTACAGTACTCCAAATGACTGCAGGTTTCTGTTCAAGTATGTTATCATGCATTTGTAGTGCTAATTTTGAAAATATTAAGATTCATTGTTACATTAATCTAAAATGGTTTGATTGAGTTACTAATTTAATATTAAAAATCGCAACAACCTCCATAATACTTTGATTGAGTTTGTCTATTTTAAGAATAAGTTATATAGTTAATTGGATGCTAATTTTTGTCACTCATTATCATACACTGATATGATATATGATACATATTTTTTTTTCCTGTGGCATAATATTTGTATCTTAATTGAAAGTCCTTTTTTCTTTGAACAAGATATGCTATGTTTATTTGGCAATTGGCCATGTTGTTTAGGTTTAATTTTATGTTATTATCAAGTGTCCTTTTTTGTTTTATTTGACCTACAGGTTTTTAATTGGTAATTTTACCCATTATTTGTTCATATTCCTGATCCATTTGAGACAGGATTGTATGGTCTAAAACGCACAAGGGATGATGACAGAGTTGATCTAGGGAGCGAAGGAGATGATGAATAGTTTATTGATTTGGAGTATAACATCACAGAAGGCGATGAGGATTACCACGAGGTTAGACTTGTTATTTTTGAACTTGAACTGGCGAACTGAATCTGTTAAACTCGAAATCAGCCGACCAAAAGTGGAAGGTTGCGGTTCAAATTTCGATTCGACCTCCAAAAACCGTGGAACAAGCGGTTTAACCGCAATATAACCATTGGAACCGCCGGTTCTTAGCCGTTGGAACTGGCAGTTCCAAATGTCATTTCCTTTTTTCTTTTCTTTTTTCAACACTATAAATACTCACATCATTCCTACCAATTTTACACCATCTATTCTCTCTCAATCTCAATCTCTTCTACATTCTCACTCTCTCAAAATTTCACTTTGCTCTAAATTATTTTTATTAATTATTTATATATTTTATTAAGGAAATTACTTTTTCTTTTTTATTCTAAGTTATTTTTTGTAATTACATTTTTCAAATTCCTTCTACTTTTTTAATATAGTTTAATTTAGTTATTTCATTACATTTAATTAATATTTGAATGAATGGAAAATGTTAGTGGAAATAGAAATTTTGAAAGTTTTGATTTTGAAAATATTAGAACTCAAGAGAGTCAAAATCAACCAATTCCTACCCAATGAGATGAGGGGGAGCAGGAGGAAAAGTTTATAGTTCCGATATTTTTAAAATTTACTTTAAGAAAATTTCTAGTGATGATAAAAAATTTAAAGTTTTTTTGAAATTATTGTCCTCAGGAATACTCGTTCAAGCATGGAGGGGGTTATGGAACATTTCAAAAACATATAATAAACAAGCATCTAAAAAAAGTGGGAATGACGAGAGGACAAACATAACTAACCAGGTTTGTTTATTCTTCCTCTCAACCTAATTTATTTTGTTATAATCATGATGAGTCTATTATGAGTTTTGCTCAAATAGTGGCTATTGATCATATATCATTTAATTTTGCTAAAAAATTAGGATTTAGTAAATGGGTTAAAGAACATTGTCAACCGCTTATAAACCAATTAATAGACATTTGGTTAGAAAAAATTTGTTTAAATTGTATAAAAACAAAAAAATATATATTTAATAAATTATTTTCAATCAAATGATATACATGTTTCTATTTGTTTCGATATTTGGAGTGAGCATACCTTGACACATTTATATATGAGCATTATATGTCATTGGATTGATGAGAACTTTATTTTACAAAAAAAAATTTAGCATATAGATGTTTTGATGAATTTCATTCTACATTAATATTTGTAGATTAATTCATAATATTTTATAAGAATATATATAGGTTTGTTTATAGAATTTTTTTTAATTTCATTTGATAATGCATTAGCTAATAATGCTTGTGTTAATGATTTAAAAAATATTTGTTAATTGAATTTTGGTGGACGATTTTTTTATATACGATGTGTTTTTTATATTTTAAATTTATGTGTTCAAAATGGTTTACAATCAATGTGTGTTCATATTTAACCAATTAAAAATGTTATTTCTCATATGTGAGTTCGTCCTAGGACCCAACGAGAGTTGGAGAATTTTTGTATTCAAAATGGTAAACAACCAAAACGTTTTGCAAAAGATATTTGTATCCGTTAGAACTCAACTTTCAAATTACTTTCTCAATCTATTGATTACAAAAATTTATTATATTCTTTTACTTCTCAATATATTACAAGTAGTAATTTTTTACCTAATACTTGAAATATTTGTAAAAAAATTATGCAAATTTTACAATATTTTAATGATGTCACTAATTTTTTTAGTCATGTTTATAAACTCACTTTGCATGAGTTTTTAGAAAAAACATTAAACATAGCCAGTGCATTTAATGAGGGTGAAAAAATTGAAGAAATTAAAGATTTCTTCTTCCAAATGAAATTGAAATGGTTAAATTATTTTAAATTTATTCCCGATATTTATCTTGTTGCATTTATTTTTGATCCTTTGATTTTTTGAAAGATATTTTAGAAACTTATTATTCATTGTTAGAATTAGAAAATGCATATAATATTAATGTTTCACAAATTGTTACTAGAGTTAGGCTTTTGATAAATGAATTATTAGAATCTTTTTTTATTTTTTGTCCAAATGAGGAATTGGGTTCGTCCTCACTTCTGACTATCCCTACCTTATCCTCATCATTGTTCGTGAGATCCAAATTGATAGTGGATAGGCAAAAGAAACCAAAGAGTGTTTCGTACTCTCATAACGAGTTTGAAGTTTATCTAACCACTATTTTTTAGGTTGGTGGTGATTTTCAAATTTTAGATTTTTGGAAGCAATACAAGATGACATTTCCTACCGTCTCGAAGGTTGCACTCCAAGTACTAGTTGTCCCCGCTTCTACCGTAGCGGTTGAGCAAACTTTTAGTAGTGGAGGCAACATTTTAGATGCTAAGAGATCGAGATTGGCTCCCGAGGTGTTGGAAGCCCAAGTTTGTATTGATGATTGGTCAAGGGCAATTCAAAGGACTCAAGACCAACTCCATTCATCATCATCCGAAGGGGATGAGTTCTTTGATGACACTTCCACAACAAACACTTTCGACTCTAATGACAAGAGTTAGTTTAGTTTTTTTTACTTGGTATTTTAATTTATCATGTATTGTTAATTGTTGAATTGTATAATTAAATTCGGTATTATAACCACGGTATTCCTCCGCCACAAGTGATGACATCTAATAAAATATAATGAGTTTTTTTTTTAATTTTATTGAAAATTATGTGATGTAATTACTAGTATAATAGTTAATTTGTTTGAAAATTATTAAAAAAAAATGGAATACAATGCATTATTGGTACTATAGTTAATTATTGAATATAACAAAATTTACAAACTGGAAAAATATTTGACGGGATAAAAAAGAGGGTTAAAAACAAAATTTTCAAAAAAAAAAAAAGAGAAAACCAAACCGAACCGAAACCGGTTGTTCAACTGGTCAAAATCGGTCAAAACCAGAACCAGAACCGAACCGGCAATAAGTCTACACAGCTACACGAGGTGATTAATCAAAACAAAAGGGGTCGAAAGCCACCACAACCAGCTGCTTCATCGAATAACTTGCAAATTCATACTATTGAAGGAGGATTGTATGACTTGGATAATGATTTTTGGGTACAACGATGATGAGTTGAACTCAAATAGTGACAATGATGGTGATCCGACAGTGAAGTTTTCGGAGTTTAACATGGAAATGGATAGCCTAAATCCTTACTTTGTAAGCAAAATGCTATTTGGCAGCTTTGGGGACTTCAAAAAGTGAAAAATTGGGGAATCAAGAGAAAATGGAAATTGTGGTTCAATCTAAATGACAGAGTAAATGTTGCGCTAGATGCAAAAAGAATAAAGAATGAACTTTTCGTACATGGGCTGCACCTCTTGGTGGTGGAGATTCGACCATACAAATAAAGTCCATCCAACTAAAGCATACTTGTGAGAAGGTTACCAAAAAATCTCATATGGATGCAGACTGGTTGGATAATTTTTACTTCAATAAATTTAAGGTAGATCCCACTTGGATCGAAAAAGGGTTGATGCAAGCTGTGCAAGATGACCATGGGTATGAGAGTTCCCATTCTAAGGCTCGGAGAGTAAAAAACAAGTGTTTGAATGTCATTTATGGAGACACAACCAAGCAATACTCCAGGTTGTTTCACTATGCAAATGATCTTCGTGAAACAAATCCCAGCACTACCATAAAAATTTGAAGGGTTCTACATTTTTCTAGGGTAGTTTAAGGATTCGTTCAAAAGGGGCCTTGGATAAATAATTTGTGTGGATGGATGTTTTGTTGAAAGTGATCATGAAGGGCAATTACTGTCACGGCATGAGATCAGACCATGACCGATGTATGGGGTGAACCGAACTGTAAGTTTGACTCATCCCGCACAAGCATCGGATAACCAAAATATTTACCCAATTTTTTTTTAAAAAGGTAGAGGGGTGGACAAAGTCAAAATCAATTATTTTACCCTTTACCTCCACCAAGGTTCGAACCTAGAACGTTCACCTGTAAACATTTGGTTATTACTGCCAGACCCAACCCCTTGGGGCAACATTTACCCAAAATCTTATGCCAACATTTATTAAAAAATAATAAATAAAATATTTCATTTATAAACATAAAATAAAGAATAATATTATTAATATATAAAAAATAATTATATATCAAATATAGAGAAAACATTTATAAGCAAATTTGGTTTAGCAAGCATAAACATATATAACCATAGACTCACATATCCCTCGATGTGGAACATCTAATAATACAGACATACTAGGCTCGAATAAAAGGGCACTCGCAACTACTTCTGAATACCTCACTGAGCGTTGAATGTCGAATGCTCACTATCAACATAATCACCTGAAATGTTAAAGGGAGGTGGTAAGTACACTCAGTGAGAGACAACACTCTAGAGCGCCTCTAGGATATCACATAAACTGTTTTGAAAACCTTTTTGAAAATACCACATGCACATATGTAATCATATACTATTAGTATACAGTCGTATACATTCTGATAATAATTTGAAATCTATTTCAAAAACATTTTGCACATATGACAAACAACATACTGTCACAAAGAATAACTAATATATCAAAAGACAGACAAAACATACTACATGCATTCATACAAATTCAAATTTTTCATATTATACTGAAGTCCATATTCTTTTTATCTGACTATCAATAACATTTCTTATAATTATTGATCATACGCCCGTAATATATCGAAATTTCACTAGATTGATCATAAATAGGCTAGCAATCTTAAGAGTCTAAACAATACCCAGCTTAAAAAGGCTATCAGCTGACAACCTTAGGGGATAAAATAGTACCTGGCATCCTCAGGGTCTCAAATATGAAATGGAAAGATTGGATCAAATGAGTATATCTGTGAGCATTGCAATCCACAAGCTCCACCAAGATATACCCCGTCATATCACAGTATAATATACTATAGAAGAATGATCAATAATACAAGCTCACTACTGCAAATATTAGACATAATCAATTATTCATTCGAAACCATACCAGATAATTATTATAACAAGTATCAGACACGAGACCAAAAGTAGACAGAAACAGAGTCAGACTGAATCGAAAATGTGGACTACTGCCTGTTGAGCTGCAAGTGCATGATTGTTCAAGTAGTAAAAATATCGTTGCCACGAGGACTATGAATTTATCCACTAATTAATTTAGTTCCAATTTGTTTGAGAGAATAAAAATAAGATGATTGATAAACTAGAAGAATTCAATTATAAATTAAAAACTTAAACAATACTTCCAACAAACAATCAAGATCACAACTTAGGAATTAACACTATCCACATTATCTCTTAGTTTTTCCTTTGGGTTTATTGATGCTAAGGCTCTAAATATCCAATA
>CAODLS010488755.1:0-16929 GCA_948243855.1 Flueggea neowawraea | reverse complement strand
ATTGAGTCTACCTGAGCATTAATTTCAGAAACGGATCCAGTGTTGGATGAATTTGAGCATGCTTTTTTGTACCTCTCAATTGTAGATTTAACACTGCAATCACAATATATATCATAATCATGAAATATGTATTTAAAGTTGATGAAGTCTATAAATCAAAATGCAAAATGAGGACTTAAAAAATTATCCAGGAGCATTTAAAAATTTGAACTTTTTTTCTAGTAGCCTAAAATATTGATACTTCTGGAAAAATATATTCGTCACTGAATGAATTTATCTGTTGGGAAATAGCCGTCAACAAGTTCTCTAATTAAATTATCTTAGTTATTATAATAAACTACAAATTCAATATGCAGACTTTGAAATCTATTTTGTTTTGAAAAGTTTCGACATTAGTAAATACGCTCTTCCATTTTTTCTTTTGATACATTAAATTAAGCTCACATTGCAATCAGATTCGATTCGATCTCTTAGACCATCCTCAACAATCTCTTCATTCTCCCTCCTCACAATAATATATTTTATTTTATTTTGTACAATAATTTTCTTAAAACTTGTGTAATACACAACTTATTCAACTCGTTAATTTATATTTTACTACTATATTAACAAAAAATAGAGAGAAGTAAATAATGACTCTACATTTATATGGAGAAACTGTTAACTTCTCTCTTTTTTGATTTAGTAATAAAATATTAATTAATGAATTAGAAAATAAACTATTGTACAAATTTTAAGATAAATTAAACTATAAATTAAAATAAAATATAATATTTTGAAGAGAGAGAATAAGAAGTTCGTTGAAAATGGTTTTATAACACAAAGAAAAAGCTCTAACATCAATGACAAATTCAGAAATTCTAAAGAGAGGTGTCACAATAAAAGTATAAAAGAAACAAGTCATTCATTCCCACTCCCTAACACAACTAAAGATGTGATATCTTGTAAAAAAAAGTGATATAAAATAAACAAGAATTAAAATTCTACAAAACACCAATAGTAAAAATGTCATGTCACAGCACCTAAGACAGTTCTTGATCCTTAATATCCTCGAGCACTGATTGGCTGGCAGTAAAGTTCAAGAAATCTACGGTTTGGAACCACGTTTCAAGGATCCCAAATACTCATTGTATAATCTCCTAAACTACAAGCTATTATCCCCCTCGATGAAGCCAAAAAAATAATGTTAGGAATTGTTCTGTCCTTTTTGATCTGTGTGAGACTAAAACTCTGAGTTGATCAGAGCCGTCCAATAGGGTTAAGCATTTGTTGTACGAAAGAAGACAAAATAGGGCAGAAGTCTCCTATTGGTTCGCAGTTTTCGTACGTTGTATGCATTCATTTTCTCTAACTTTTATTAAAAGAAGAAAAGAAAACCCAACTCAGAAAGAACTTGTACAAATATATATATCTATACAAGATCTTCCACAAATGTCATAATGCCTAACAGATTCATATCATCATCATGACCTTAGCTTGATGGACCATCTCTGCTTTTCACTATGTCAAAGAATTTAACTCCCACAACGAAAGAGAGCTAGAGATTGGATGAGAATTTCAATTTTTGAAGTGAAATTTTTAGAGTTGCAGATTTTATGAAACAAAACTTTTGTCAGAACTGAAAAATCGTGGGCGACGTGACGAAAGATTCTGTTCCGAAGCGAGAACTAGCCAGCAACGGAAAAAACAACAACTACTTGGTTTTGATCATTAAGAGTTAAACCCTAGCTAACAAGTTATCCTAACACCAATTAGGTTAAAAAAGACAAAAAAAGGGACAACCCTAGTGAAATTTGGTTAGTATACATGTTCTAACATCGATACAGGACTTACCCACTTAAAGTTTAGGCACAAAGGTGATGACTTTATGTGATTTACCGAGAAACCCTAATTTGGGCTATGGTTGACTCTCAAGAATGTAGAAGAACTTTTTGAACTTTACCCACGTGGGGTGAATTCTGAAATTTCGTGTGAATTAGGGAAGAACCCTAATTTGAGGAGTGATTGTGGCCTGGTGATCTGATCTGAGTTGTGTTTGGTTTGAAAAGGGATGTTTAGCATTTTTCCAATGGAAACCAAATTAGGGATTTGGATTTCCAAACCCTAGTTAGTGATAGCTGGTTGCTTTTTCTTTTTATTTTTTAGAATTTCACAAATTTTTCTTTCTTGATGTGCAGCTGAGTTGCAATTAAGGAAGCAAGAAGTGATTGGGTTTGGACGAACGAGAAGCTGACAGGGTTTCGATATAGGCATTTCTCTTTAGTTCTCATAGATGACACAGACACACACACATATGTGGTATGTGCAAAGACAGAGAGAGAGTGCAAGAAGAATAAAAGAAGAGGAAAGGAGAGAGGAAACAGCAAAATTAACAACAATGGAGGACTTCATAATAGGCTGATCTCACAGTTCTCAACTATTACTTCTCTTTCCATCTTTTAACCCCCAGATCTATGTTACCAAACCAACACTTCTAAATAACATCGCTTACATATATCATAAAAGGGAAACCACCCAATTTAAACAAAGAAAGAAGTTAAAATTTTAACCCATTAAAGCTCACACAAGAAAAAAAACAAAACAGAAGAAAGAAAGACAAGTGAATCTTTTCTTAGAAAGCAACTCAATCTAATAATAAAACATAAAAGAAATCATTATTTCCCTCTTTTACTTGATATCCATCTAAATATTTAGAGCGCAACTCATGAGACTTCAGACCAATTACCCTTTTTTCCAACTTGCACAAAAATTTGCAGACAATACTTAATGAACAAAAAGGACAAAGAAAAAGAGAAACCAAGATCAAGAAAGGAATGATATAAATAAGTCAAGAGTTGTGTGTGTGCACATATACCTGTTATTAGAATACTCATAAAGGCGGCCCCGGCTAGAGAAGACGATGAGAGCAACTTCAGTATCACAAAGAACAGACAATTCATAAGCTTTTTTCAGCAAACCATTGCGCCTCTTGCAGAAGGTAACTTGTCGATTTGTAGTGTTTTCGATCCGCTTGATCTCGATCTTTCCCCTTCCCATCTTCTTCTCTGTAGATGTCTCCCTTGATTGATCATTCTGGTATGCCATGCCTTCTCCTTCTAGTACAATTTACACCATAAAAAAATGAAAAAAGAAACCACACACACAACATAATACTCAAAAACATTAAATATCAATGCACAACAGCTATAATTAATTGAAATTTTATTCAACGTTTAAGTGAAAAAGATTAGATGAACCAACAAGAAATTTGGTGAAAAGCAAGAGGAAAAAAATTCAAAATTTGAATAGTACGTTGTAAAGTTCTTAGTGATTAAGAAAGAGATTAGTAGTTGAAATCTTAAGCTTGAAGTGAACAAAAAATATGGAAATCTAGAAACTAATTCAGAGATATATGAGTTGGGGTCCCAATTTGCAAAACTTGACGCTTTGCATAGACATGAAATAGGGCAAGAGTGTTTGATTCAAAAGTTTAGGTAAAATGAAAAAGATTGATTACCCCAAAAGAAGTGAAGCAATAGGAAAGATTAAGAGATTTGTGAGTCTCAAAATTTTCTCAACTAACCTTGGGAGGAAATAATTAAGGAAAGAAGAGTGTGAAGGGGACCTTGAAGATGATAATCAGAGGAACAAAAGTTTTACCCTTTTTTTATTGTGTGCGTGTGATTGTTTATGAAATGCTTTGATTTTGGGATTTCTTCTATTTTTCTACAAAGCTGAATAGGAGAGTTGCAGAAAATGGAAGCAAGATGGTGGTGTAGGAAGAAGGTATTTATAAAGTAAAAGAGGACCCTTTAAATTCATTATTGTCTATAACAAATGCTTAATTCTTTGTTTTCTATTTGTAAATTGTTGTGGACCATATTGCTCAATGATCGTGCACTAGATTCATCTACTAAAGTGTTATCAGCTTTAAACTTATGGGCCCTTAAGTTTTTGTCCCAAAAAAAGTGTCTAAGTAGTTTGAGAGAGAAATGTACTCATAAGCGATCTCTAGCCTCGACTTCTAGGCGATAGAGGAGTATGACACTACAATAATCTCTCAGTCAAGACCAAAAGATTTGAGAACATAGCTTTAACTCAACGGTTTTTTTGCTCAAGTCTTCACAGACGGCTCCAATTTTTTGTGGGGCATGTCCCTCGACAATTAAGTGCTAAACTCATATACTTAGGTATTATCTACTTTGGACTCATGAGCCTTCATTGTTTTATTTCTTAAAAAGCGCCTCAATAGTTTGAGGGAGAAAATACTAATAAACGATAATTGGTCTCAACTCTTAAACGATGTGAGAGTATGACACTATATAGATTATTCTTCTTGCTTCTTAAAAAAATCTATTTTTGTTTTTTTTTTTTATTTAAGTAAGTGATGTTCGTTGAATATTGAAGCAAAAGAAGATGTTAATGTTATAATGTTGGGAATCAATCACCAATAAGCGTACACGTGTTGTCTCATACTTAAAGGTCGTAAAATTAATTTTTAGTGAGAGCCATTAAATGAAAAAAAGAAGAAGTTGAGAATCAGCTACACACGTGAAGGGTGAAAATAAAAAGAAGATGAAGAGGGGCCAAGGTGCGCCTTTTTATATGCCATGTCATTAATATTTCCATGTAGATTGCCACATAATTAGTTGTCGACTTAGTGAAGATACAAGAGTCGTAAGCTCTTTCCGTCAGCAAGACCCGATGTTATAACATGGGCAAAGTCGTTCCATTTTTCAGATATTAATTAGAATCAAACCGATTCGAAGAAATGTTAAAATTAACATTGGTCTTCCAAATTCAGGATTATAATAATCCTTGTCCCCCCAAAAAAAAATCATTTAGTACTAATTTGTTAATTATTAAACAACTTATCGGCAATTTCTTTTCCTTGTCGATTTACTTTTCTCTATCACGTATCAATAATGGAGTTATGGAGGTAACCAGAGAAAGCAACAGAGGAAGAGAAAGTAACGAATAAGCACTCAAAAGAAAATTCCATTTAAGTCCTTTAAACGTTCTCGAATTTCCCCATTTTTGACTATCTTTTTTTTATTGCAATTCACTATCCACATTCCCTTTTTATTTATTTTTTAATCATATATTCATGAGTAGGATGTATAAGTAGTCACCAAATTTATTTAATTTTTCATGTGATCGATAAACTTTTAGTCTTTTTATAATGATCACTCAACAATAATTTTATTGTAAATTAGTAATTTTCACTATCTAATCACTTGTTTCAGTAACTGAATGTCAATGTGATATATTTTTTCAGCGACTATATGACAAAGTAAATCAAAAACCAATTACTGTGTCGGAGCTAGAATAGATTTAAACTAACAGGTGTGTTTGTCAATTGTATATTTAAATTATATATTCATTATTCAAGTGTGTATCTATTCCCTTAATTTTTCTTAGAATAAAACTAAGAGTACAATGCTACTCTTTGGATCAAGAATGCGAGTGTGCTAAGGAATTTTCAATTTTCCTAAACCAAGAATTAAAGAAATTGAATGAGAAATAAACTCGAATAATCTAACTTCAATAACTAAGCGATTGATGACAATCAAAGAGTAAAAATCGCCAACTTGAGTCCCTTGCTTCTTTGAGAATAATAACAAGATAAACAATGATGAAATATAAATAAAATGAAGTAAAAATTGACCGAGGACACTGAATTGAACAGCAAAGATAGTAAATAAAAACCCAGGACACTGAAACTAAAAGAATGAGGATCGGGGACACTGATATAGCTTGACTGGGACACTTAAAAATGATAAAACTTGAGAATCATTTTGAGCAGAGTATGGTTGTTTGTGTTGTTGAAGATGATTGGGGTCCTTTTCTCAGCATTTCATGCTTGTTTTTATATTATATTGGTGTCAATCCTGCTAAGGTAGTGATTTTATTTTGATTCCATTGATTCCTTTTCCAATTGCTAATCTTCCCTCTTGACCTTTGTTCTCGTCCCTGGTCCTGCTATAACTTGCCTTTCTAATCCCAGAATTATTGTAATCATATTCTGGTGTCTCCATTACTCCTCAAATGAAGGGATTACTTGATTTCGTTCTTTCTATATTGATTCTCACCTTCTTGGTCCTGATCGGATCTTCGTTCACCAAATGGACCAAACTCATACCTGTATGGGCTTTCGGGTTTGGCATAATTCAGCCAGGTCCATTGGGTTAGGACCCGAATTATACCGTAAACAATATCTATACATATATATATAAATATATTCTTCAAAAGACATGCCAAACATTATATTTTTTTGCTATGAAATTTATTTTTACAATTTAATTCCAGGATTTCTTTCTAAAATTTACAAGTAAACAATGAAATCTTGTAAAATAAATACTCGAAAATCAGAACGCATATTGACTAATTAATTTTATAGGTATATCCACGTATCGTCAACACAAAAACTGTAAAACATGTTTTTTTTTTCTTTCAATGTTCGATAACGTATTCAAAGAAAACTAAAACTTCTGCATGCCACATTGACTTGATTATGGCTTATTATTTGTATTAAATTTCGTCCTTAGTTATTAGTATTTGGAAAATAGAATATTTCGTCTCTAATTGCTTTAAAATTTTAGGCGACAACACGTTTCATCCACCTCGCATGCCATGGCCATTTAAGGACGAAATATAATATAATTGGGGACTAATAATCCGTTTTCAAAACTTATTCCAGTTTAGGCGATTTAATTTAAATGATATTATATTATATGTTTTGAGGGCAAACCGTGTCTCATGATAATCAAACCGATATTTTTTTGTTACATCATTTTTTTTTAAATAATCTTAAGATGATCAGTTTTGGTTGGTCTCAATCTGCTCCAAACCAAAATTCCTCTCTCTGTCTCTGTCAATACCCCTCCTCTCACTCACAGCTCCAAACCAAAATTCAAAATTTGAAACTCTTATGTTCTTTAATTCCAAAATCGAAGTGTGTTTTGGGTTACGAATGTGCCATGTTTTCGAAAATCCTCGTCGAATCTCTGTCCTTCTCGATTCATCTCCACTTTCAAATCCTCCCCTTGCCACATATTGCCAGTCTCAACTTCTTAAATTATCTTCTTTTTTTTTTATTTGTTGTCCATAAAATTTAAAGTTAGAACCTAACCTACAAAGTCTTCTTAAATTATCTTTGCTTACAATTTCTGATACCAGAATTGGAAACTCCTTGAAAGAGTTTATGTGCCTTAAGCTCGATTATGATGGCATTGCGTGGATTCGGTATCAGTTATTGACGCAAACAATCAACTTACTTTTTACCAATTTCAGTCACAGGGAATCGATTTTTATAGTGGAAGGATCGAAATTCTAGGTGTATATAAGTCTCCATTCCCTATCCACCTGGATCAACTAACTAATCCTAATTGCTGGCAAAGGAATCATTCCGGATCTCGAGCCTTGGCCCAAGGCATGATGTATTTCTAGTGAAGTCTGGAGTTTCTAGATGCGTTGATCTCAAGGAGAACGTGGAAGTTGTTGCCAAGGTAAGCTGTTTAATTTTTTCTTCATTTTGTTGTTAAGACTGGAGTTTCTTTGGCGATTGATTTACATAATGATTTAATTTAGTTGAGAGTTTGTGTTTTGATTGAATATAATGGGTAAAAACTTTAGTGTTCAAAATAGATTGAGAGCAAAATGTTGGAGCTGCATTGGTTTTTTGCAGTTCGAAGGATAAAAGCTGTAAATATTGTTCTGCTTAATTAGAATTTTCACCAAGAATACTTGACCAGTTGAAAATCCGAGACAACAGTTCCTCAATGCCTAACCAAAAGAGGAAATTAATTAGGTTATTTCATCAGTGCCTCGTTATCTTTGGGTAATCATCATATTATCTTTTTTTATATATAAAAGCAGAGACTCAAGAATATGTGATCGTTGCTAAGACATTCCAACTAGATTGGTATTCCTCTAGGGACATCTTCATATTCAACAGCTCAAAAATCTTATTAAGATAAAAGAAATGAATAAATAGGTTACAAACTGTCTCAAGACAAGTATTGGCAAAGCTAATGAAATCGAAAACGCTCTGGCATATTTAGGTCATAAAGAAATTGAATTAAAGAAGATCATTTGGTGTTAAATCAATAAGATTTACCTAACCTTTGATGTTCCTCTTCGGTGGTATCCAATACATGAATATAGTTATAGGTCCCTATTAGCAAATTCCATGGTTGACATTTGAAGCTCTAATTAATAAAACACACCAAACGAAAAAAAAAATACATAGTTTCCAAATAAGCTAGCTACACTACACAGATTTTCTCAAAGATTTTGGTCGATGGATTGGGAAACTAATTTTCTTTATGGAAAATCGAAGAGAAGATTTCATGTTTCTTTTTATGTGTTCGTATTTGTGTGCACTGCCTTCTCGAGTACGGTACATATCTAACTTTAAACTAATGAGCTTTTAGAAAAGACAGAGACTCAATTAAAGATTTTTTTAAACATTAGGAACCTCAGGATAATTAACGCAAATAACAAGGCAGCGAAAGTGCCTTGTCCATTTGGAGATTTCTATTGGAGCAATTTGCTTTTTACCAATTTCATCACAGGGAATCAATTTTTTCTTTCTTCATCTCCCTTGAAAGAAGCTGGATTTTGAAATCCATCTTGGTCTAGCCAATATGCTAAATAATTTGTTGCATTAGATTGATATGTTCAATTTGTAGTATCTTACGAATATATCTGGTAACTGATCATATTTGAATATATATAGAATCCAAATTAAGAACGAATTTTAGAAATCTTTAAAGGGAGAACTACACAAAAATACAATAAAAAGGCTAAATTTCACAAATAAAACTACCTTTAAAATCATTTCAAAAATGAAAATACGCTCAAAAAAATGTTAAAAAATGTCTCAATTTAATTACTTTTCAACCACGCTCGTCAAAAAATTAACCGAACTTTAAACATAAGTTAGAAAGTTGATCATGTTTTGATTGCACATGGCGAGTATAAAATAGACATAAAACAAGGACAACCCCAACAAATGCTTACAAAAATATGTACAAAACAAATACAAGTAAAAAATAATTAAAAAACCATTTTCAATATCTTTTCTGTTATTTGGACACAAAATTAGTTTAGAACACTTATAAAACGAGTTGTTTCATTGTAGAAATTTAAATGTAAAAAAAAAAAGAGAGGCTACAATGTGTAATTCCCTCATCTTTCAACTTTGAATATTTGAAGTATTTAATTACATAAGATTTGATCCGTACATTGTAGAGATCCACAAACTCATTATTAATCTAATTATACTCACCTGATTCGCTTTAAGTGGTATCTTCGAATAACTAAGAGTTATAACCTAGTAGTATAATTAGAGCCGTCTCAAGAGTAAGAGATCAAGGGGCTTGATTCCGGTGAGAACCAATATAAAATATTGATTTAAACTTAAGATCAAGGATTCAAAGCTAGTTTATGATCTATATATGTTAAGCAAAAAAGTGTTATTCTTGAATTAGAAAATAAAAACAAACTTAATGTTGCAGGTCCACTAACTTCCTAATCATCCAACCACAGAGCACAGAGTAATGCCATAAACAAGAAAGAGATGGTCCTACTAAATGAATCAAAGACAGCCCAGGGCACTTACCAAAACAAGCACCCATTATTTTATACTTTCAAGAAATCAGGTCATGAATTTACCTCAAAAGGTATGTATGATTGGTCACTCTGTATTTTTACTAGTGATCCAAACTAAGAAATAAAAGCAAAACCCAACTCATTGTACAGTCTATGCCTGTCCCAAGAAAATATGTACCCTTTTGGCATTCATTTTAAATTTACACTCTCCAATTTGGCTGCCATAGTTGGCAATTCCACATTTAGGACTCCAAACACTTCACTAGAAATGGATTGATGGCTTGCAACAATATTGGTATGCGACAGGATTCTTATAAATGGAATTATTTGTTAAGCTATATTTTTCTACTTGAGCCCAAATGAATGAAGAAATCAGAGAATATTCGCTTGTCATCAGTAAGCTTATGAACATATATTCTTATGTAATATTTTGGTACTCTTCAAGCTAATATAATGTCACAAAGAAGGGAACATGCATGTGACATTCTCAACTTTCACAATTCTAAGCAATATCCTTCTTACTACTTAAATTAGTTGTTTTCTTATTTGAACATATGACCCACTAATACACATATTAATTATTGATTGACTTGGCGTACATGCACAAAGTTTAACTAAAAATTTTTCAAAAATAAAATGCAATGCTTATTGAATGTGTCTGGCATGCCAATGTCTAATGCATCCTTTAGCAAGTTAGTGGAAAAATCAAACAAAAAGTTAACAATGAATATTTATCAAAAAATTAAACCTCGTGTATTTTTTAAATAAGTTTTGAAATTCGTGACATATTCGTTAATGTAACTAAAATTCATATTTTTTTAAGTTAAATAAGCCAAATATTTATTTTACTTACTAGTAGAATGACTTATTTGTATCTTCTTGGCCAGTTAAAAAATACAAATAATTTTGTTCCAAACATGGATTTAACTATTTTGTTGATTATGGGTTTTTATGTTGCAGAAAGAATGATAGCATTTTGAGTCACATTAGTTAATGTACTTCTCACTTTTTTAAGCAGGAAAAAACTTTAGGAATGGTCTAGATTTTGACTCAAAATTTTCACTTGTAACTGTTGATATATAGTTTGCAACAAATGAAGTCAAATTTATTAGAATCCACTTTTCATTTTGCTAGTCGAAGAAGTTTTATTTTTAACATATACTTAATTATATTGGCTTGCAATTAATGTATACTGAAGTCAAATTCAGCGTTAAGTAGTCATTGATTCGATTTTTAATAAAAATAAATAAAATCACTTGAAAAAACGAATACTTAATTTTTTCTCTCAATTGGCCCAAGAATAAGTCTCCTTTTCTTATTGATTCATCATCAATAATAACTTAACTATCCCAATAATGAAACTTTCTTTTTCTGCCTATAAATTGAAAATTAACATTAATAAAAGAGCAAATTGTATGAAAACAAAATTGTAGCAAGAGATTTAATGAGAAGATAGATCACACCAAAGGAAGTATTCAGAAATACTTTGTATCAATGGTCACAGTCTGAGAGCACATATTACAATACTGAAAGAAGAAATCCTTCTCTAACAAAATATTTAATTATAAGTCTCTAATACATGATTACTGGTTAATTAAGCCCATTAGTCTCAGCAAAGTTGATATTATTCCCTTGCTGCTTATAAGGTTTGTTCGACATGTAATTTTCATTTGAAAGACGGAAATTTCTTTCCTTGGGGCATATTAGCTGCACAGACATTACACATTTATCAGACATAATCTTTTAAGATAAAATATGAATAACTTTAATATTTTTAAGGACACTGATACTTCAGATATTTGCTGATGCCAATTATATATTTGCAACCATTCCACATTAACTGAATTGGATTAACTAGGTTTATATGTGAACGCAAAAATAAAGTAAAGGTGAGGATCCTGATGATTGAGAGACAGAAACTTACACTAACTGAAGAGCCATTTGGTCTTGATGTGGGTAGTGATTAGTGGGTTGTAATGCATCAACTTGGAAATAGTTCCTAGAGTCAAACGTCTGAGCAGGCTGCATCATCTCATAATCACCCCCTCCAGGCATCAAGTTCATGCTCTGCTGTTTCCTTTCATTCTCCTCTATCTGCACAATCCAAATTAATTAATCTTCTGCTGTAAAGAAAAACTTATGAATTATTCAAAAAACCTTACGACAATATTGAAGAAATTAAGAGATACAAAAGTATAGCTACGCTCACGTGAAGGTACTTCAAATAGTTAAGTGTGTGTGCATTATTAATTCTAAGCTCTAAATTTCGTTCCTTCCACTATAAAAAAAATTGTGATACAACATATGTTCTTACGAATGAAAACAAGAGGAGAGAAAAGAAAGTGTGACCTTTTCTCGGAGTAGCTGATTGTTGTTGTGCAAATCATATTCCTGGATTGAATTTTTTTGAAAGAATTGAAGGCGAGATTAGTATTGACTGAAAATAAAGCAAGCAATTAATGGAACATAACAACTATATACATGCAGATCATCATTTTTATGGCCATCAATCAGAAAAGAAAAAGACCATTTAGAGAACATTTTACTCTCCTGATTCAATTAAAATACGTGAACATTCTTTTACGAATAATTAACAGCCATCTTAGAAACTGTGACAGATATTTGTCATGGATAAATCTTACCCGCTTTTGCATATACTCAATCTCTGCAAACAGCAGTTCATTCTGCAGGAAAAGAACAAGTCAATAAATGGGAACTAGATTTTATTCAAGAAAATTAGGATAATGTGTACAACATAAAGGGATATGACAAAAAAGAAGAAATTAACATGAAAAGAAACCAACGGTATAAATGTATAATGGTAAATTTTTTTCCCCTTTTTACGTACCTTTTTGGACCGAATTCTGCTAATGCTTTTCTCTAGTTGATTCTCTGTTTGCTTAAGGGATTTGACATCGCTGCTTAATGTCTCGCCCAACAATTCCCTGACAATGGGTATTGCTCTTAGTCAAAACTATAGCCGTATATATAAGCCTATACTATAGTTTTCAAGTACTCAATTCAGCTTGACACAATACTTTTTGCCAATAAAATTTTCAAAGAAAAATCCATATATATTTGACAAAGCAAAAAGGAAATTATCATAATTTAATGTAATTAGCTTACTTGTTTTTCTTTTGCAAACTACAAATTTGATTTCGCAGCTTGTCAGATTCTTGCTTGTAATACTGAAAACAAAAGAAAGTGTATAATCATAAGCACCTAATTTCTAAAATGAAAACATGTAGATATCCATAATAACCGGTTTTTTTAGTTAATTAGACAATAAATTTATAAACATGTATGGAATATTGGTTCAACATTGCACCTTTCTATCAGACATATATATAGGTAAAGCAAATTAATTGTAGAATTCTCTAATTTTTGCTTTGAATGTAACCTTGAGAAAACTAGTTTGCTTAATTTTGTTTGTATCAAAATTTAACTTAATCAAGTAGAGAAATTTAATTAAAAGAACAAAGTCAAACTTAACAAGCTTTTACGCATTCTTTGAATCTTAGGGAAGGATATTAGTTTAATGAAATTGAAATCAGTCATATAGATTTGTGACGAATAAAAGTAATACCCTGCAGATGTTACACGCATGTGTTATATTATGTTTGTTAAATTTTATTGAGACTACCTGAGCATTAATTTCTGAAACAGATCTATTGTTAGATGAATCTGCGCATGTCTTCTTGTACCTCTCGATCGTAGATTTAACACTGCAATCACAATTTCGTATTACAGTCATGAAATATGTATTTGAAGTTGATGAAGTCTAGAATTAATCAAAATGCAATTAATTTTAAAAGTAATTTTAGTGCAACAAATGAAATTAACTGTAACACATAGAGTCAAATCAGCCAACTCTTGCAGAAGCTGGTTCTAGTACGAAACCAGAAATCAAAATCAATGATAAGATCTCAGTCCCTAGTTGACTCTCAATCTTTCAGTCCCATGCCCTAAACAAAATATTTGACAAAAATATATCTTAAGATAAACAAACATTGGGCTTATTTAGTAAGGTAGCATCTAGTATTTTCTCATGAGCATTTAAAATTTAATATTTTATTAAAAAATATGTAATGTTACATATCAAACGAACTCATTATTATTCTAATCACACTAGTAAAAATGTCATGTCACAGGACGCAGTTTCTAATCCTTAAAATCGTCGAACATTTGATTGGCTACCTCTGCCACGCTGGCAGTAGGGTTCAAGAACACCATTGGTTGAACTAAATCTACGGTTCGAATCTCTTCCACATGTCAAGAACCCAATACTCAATGTGCAATCTCCTAAACCACAGCTATTGTCCACCTCGATTAACCAACAAATTAATGAGAAATTAAATATGAATTATTCAGGCCTTTCTTTTCTAATCCGTGTGAGTCTGAAACTCTGAGTTGATCAGAACCGTCCAATAGGATGAAGCTATACTTGTACGCTTCCCATTGTATGAAAGAAGCCAAAAATGGGCAGAAGCAGAACTCTCCTATTGGTTGCAGTTTTCGTATGAATTTACTTTCTCTCTCTAATTTTTTTTGTAAAAAAAATAACTCAATGAAAAAGAGTTTGCGCAAATATATCTATACAAGATCTTCCACAAATGTCACAAAGCCTAACAGAGGCATTATTCATCATCATGACCTAGCTTGTGCCAGTTCTATTTGGACCATCTCTGCAATTTCACCCAACAATGGAGAGAGATATTTATCTAATGAGAGGTTTCGAGCACGATATTTCAATATTTTGAAGGAAAATTTTCAGGGTTTTAGATTTCATGACACAAACCCTTTTGTCAGGAGTCAAGAACTGAAAAATCGTGGATGACGTGGCCAAAGATTCTGTTCCAAAGCAAGAACTAACGAGCAACAGAAAAATAGCAACTACTACTTGGTCTTGATCATTAAGAGTTAAACCCTAGCTATGCCCAGTTAATACAATATCTCAACACCAATTAGGTAAAAGGAAAAAAAGTGGACGACCCAAGTGGAATTTGGTTAGGATATATGTTCTAATACCGATTCAGGACTTACCCATTTAAAGTTTAGGCGCAAAGATGATGACTTTATGTGATTTACTGATAAACCCTAATTTGGGCTATGTTTGACTCTCAAATCAGAAGAAGGGATGTTTTTACTTTACCCACGTGGTTGAAAACTGAAATTTGGTTTGAAAAGGGATGTTTAGCACGTTTCCAATGGAAACCAAATTAGGGATTTGGATTTACAAACCCTAGTCGGTGATAGATGGTTTGCTTTTTTAAATTTTTTTTTAGCATTTCACAAATTTTGCTTTCTTGATGTGCGCAAAGGAAGCAACAAGTGGTTGGGTTTGGACGGATAAGAAGCTGACAGGGTTTCAATATAGGCATTTCTCTTTAGCTCTCATAGATGATACAGACAAACACACAAATGTGGTATGTGCAAAGGCAGAGAGAGAAAGAGCAAGAAGAACAATAGAAGAGGAAAGGAGAGAGGAAACAGCAAAATTAACAACAAGGGAGGACTCATAAGAGGCTGATCTCACAGTCCTCAGCACATTCCCAAACCATTGCTTGTTTCTCTCCTCAACTTTTACTTCTCTTTCCATCTATTCAACCCCCAGATCTATGTATCCACCAAACCACCCTCTTCAAAATAACATCACTTACATATATCATAAAAAGGAAACCACAAAATTAAGGCAAAGAAAGAAAGAAAGAAATTGAATCCACCAAAGCTTATGCAAGAAAAAAACAAAACAGAAGGAAAAAAAGAAAGAAAAGAAAGACAAGTAATTCTTTGTTAGAGTAACTCAATCTAAAACTGAAACATGAAGAAATCATTGTTTTGCTCTTTTTACTTAAAATTTATTTAAAGATCTAGTACACAACTCATAAGACTTCAGAGTTCAGACCAAATAACCATTCTTTTCCTAGCAAAACTCTGCAGACATTACTTAACGAACAAAAAGGGTTAAAAAAGGAAGTGGGCTAGTAAATTAGTGACCTTTATAAGAAACTAAGATCAAGACAGGAATGTTTATAAATACGTAACATTATGAGTATGTAGATATACCTGTCATTAGCATACTCATAGAGGCGACCGCGGCTCGAGAAGACGAAGAGAGCAACTTCAGCATCACAAAGAACAGACAATTCATAAGCTTTTTTCAGCAAACCATTGCGCCTCTTGCAGAAGGTAACTTGGCGATTTGTAGTGTTTTCGATCCGCTTGATCTCGATCTTTCCCCTTCCCATCTTCTTCTCTGTAGATGTCTCCCTTGATTGATCATTCAGGTATGCCATGCCTTCTCCTTCTAGTACAATTTACACCAAAAAAAATAAAATTAAAAAGCAGCATAATACTCAAACGTCAAATCCAAAACGCACAGCTACCAAACTTAACTGAAATCCTATTCAACGTTTTAAGCAAAAAAAAAAAAAAAGATGTAACCAACAAGTAAAATTTGGTAAAAAAATGCTAAATTTGGATTATATGTTGTAAAGTTCTCAGTGATAAAAAAAGAGATATAGTCATTGAAATCTTAAGCTTGAAGTAAACCAAGAAAGAAATGGAAATGTTAGAAACCAATTCAAAGGTATATAATAAGTAGTGGTTCCAAATTGCAAAACTTAAGCTTTGCGCAGACATGAAATAGAGCAAGAGTGTTTTGATTCAAAGGTTTAGGTGAAATGAAAAGGATCCATTAACCCAAAAGAAGTGAAGCAATAAAAAAGATTAAGAGAATTGTGTCTCAATATTTTGGCAACTAACCTTGGGGGGGAATAAACAAGAAAAGGGGAGTGTGATGGGGGTTGTTTGAAGATGATAAGCAGAGAAATAAAAGCTTCTTTTTATGAATTTTTCTTTGTTTTGGAGTTTTTTCTTGTTTTCCACAAAGCTAAGTAGGAGAGTTGCAGAAAATGGTAGCAAGAAAGTGGTACATGAAGAGGGTATTTATAAAGTAAAAAGGACCCTTCAATCCATTATTGCCTATTACAAATGCTTTCTGCTTTGTTTTCTATATCTCTGTAAAAATAACAAAATTCAACTCTTTCTTTCAGAAAAAAAATTATATTTTTGGTTTTGTATTTAAGTGAGTTGTGTGAATTGAAGATTAAGCAAAAGAAGAGGTTAAAGTTGGGAATCAGTCATAAGCTTTGCCTATCATCCATTGTCCTTTTATTATATTTATTTTTTTCTTAAATACTTTGAAAGTAGGATATTTTCTTCTCTTCTAATAACAAGGATTTTTTAAAAATTAATATTTTTTTCTTTAACAAATAAACTAAGTCTTATCTATCTAACCATCAAACTAATAGCTTTCTTCTTCTTCTTCTTCTT
>CAODLS010488614.1:0-15247 GCA_948243855.1 Flueggea neowawraea | reverse complement strand
AAAACATTCATTGCAGATATCAAAATAAATAAATATTAAAAACTTAATATTTATTTTTCGGAAACATAAAAATTATCAAAACTGGTTTCCACAACCAAGGTTATCACATAGTTCTTATTTTTAGGATTTTCTATCCTTTATTAATTCCAATTTCATGCCAAGTTCCAGCACGACAAAAACATATACCAATTTTAGAGGACACAGCCTACGTGTCTAAAGTGTTACCACACTCACCTGAACTCCGAGCAATAATCCCCAAAGCACGGTCCACTGGTGAATGAATGGTCTCCTCAGAAACCACGCAGAGCTGGAAACAAACAACATATTTACAAATTAGACATGGTACCATGATTGTATTGAAAAGTGTGCAAATGCATATGCAACTCACGTTAAAAATCCCGAAAATTATTTCGGTCCAAAGTCTATCACAATTGTCTAATTATTACACCCCGGTGTAAAATTATAGATCGGTTCTCGAACTTCTCAAAATTACTATTTAATTCCCAAAATATCAAAAAATTCAATCTTAGTCTCCAAACCTTTCAGAATTTCTAAATTAATTCTCTAATTAATTTAAAATTAATATTTAATCCATCAATTTTCTAAAATTATCATTTTACCCCAAATTTTTCAAAATTACAATTATGCCACTATGAAAAATTCATATTCAGTCCCTAAATGTCAAATATCAGTTTCAGTCCTCAAAATATTCAAAATATGGAAAATTCCACTTATAGTCCTTTCGTTACAAAACAACACCAAATAGTCCCTAATCCCGAGCCAAGCATAACCCAATACTTTCAACCATACCATTCAACTCAAAATCACCCAGGGATTCCAAATCAACCCTCGGTTCATCCAAAAACAAGCCAAACGATCCAAACTGAATTCAGACCGAATTGCCCTTTTCATCAAAAATCCTCAAATCATCCATTTTTAATCTATATTCATGTTCATCTAACTCTCCCCATCAAAACCCCATAAAAACTCATCTGAAAACCTTCCAAAAACCTCTCCAAAAATCAAAATCCATTCGGTCTCTCTCTAAAAAACACAAGAGAAATGACCAAAGAAAAGAGGAGAAAGAGAGGTGTTACCTCCGGTGGCTTGTTCGGCCGACGAGGAGAAGAGAGAGACGGGAGAGAGAGTCAGATGATGAGAGAGAAATGAGAGAGAGAGAGAGTGTGAGTTTCGGGTGAAGAAAGAAACGAAAGAAAACAAGGAAGAAGAAAGAAAGAAAAGAAATCTGGGCTGCTGGCTGAGTCAAAACAGCGTCGTTTTTGTTTGTCAAAACGACGTTGTTTGGTTAAATTAATTTAATGATATTTTAAATTAAAATTAATCCTTCGAAAATAATTAATTCGAAAAAATTTTCAAGGAAAAATTTACCCAAAATTAGTCAAAAATTCAAGTTATTACAACATCGCTGAGCGAGAAATCTTGCTAAGCCGATCCGGCCCCTACTTAGTCAGATATTTGGTTCCGCCACTGCCTTCAAGCATGAGTAAACTAACCCCATATATTGGGTATTCTAGAAATAGAAAAGCATTTCACAATTGATTTCCCAAAGAATAAAGTCTAAGTCCATTTAATTTTTGTTTATTTTCATCTTCTTTATATTTAGGAAAAGATAACTTTTTATTTGAACCTTCTTATTGTCGGTATATGAAAAGGGACCTCCGTTTTCTGCTCCGCCACCTTCCCCACTAAATTAACCTGTCACGACCAGTTCTCGGACCATGATCGGCGTACGAGGCGAACTGTCTGTGGAAGTACGACCCATCTCGCACAAGCCTCAAAGATCAAACATCTACCGAAATTCATATTATTAATCTTAGCAGGCTTATTAACTATATTAAAACATTTTAACAAATATAAGTTTAAAAACTAATATTCGTGAATAATAGAATATAGTAATAAAATACTATCATAACATCAAAATAAGAATTAAGTGATTATAAGTAAAATCCTATAAATAATATATATCAAATACAAAATCATAACCCACTATCCGGTGTTGAACATTTAACAAAACAAAACTCGGGCCCAAACAATAGGGCTCACTGTTGACAAGTATACCTTACTGAGCGAAGATCAAACGACCGCTACCAAGAACACCTTAAAGATAAAGTAAGAATAAACAAGGAAAAAGAAGGGGGTAAAGACCCAGTGAGGGATAACACTCTAGAGCGGCTTCGGACCTCACAAAAATATTTTTGAAAATAGTTCAAAAATATCACATGTAGATATAAGTGTATATACATCTACACACTATATAAAATAATAATTTGGAAATTCATGTCGAAATCTTTCGCAAATAAAGCAGACAACAACAATCACCCAAGTTAACTAAATAAATAAATTAAACAAAATATTTATTTTTTTCCCAAAACCCAAAATAGCCAAATAATTTCTTTTTCAAAATAATTTCTGAAAACCACGTTTATTCTCCAAAATACTTTCAAAGAGGAGTACCAAAAGTTTAATGGGACCAAAGTTCAAATGTGTAGAGTCAACCAGACACAGTAATAGCCACTTAGGCGAGGATTAACCACTTAGACATTATGGTATAGCCATTAAGGCAAGTATAAACTACTTAGGTATAAAGTATAACCACCTAGGCAAATGGTACAATATTTGTGTACCAAAGTTACACTATGTCATAACTGGGTATCTCAAATCAAAATGTTTTACTAAAAACATTGTAAAATATATATTCAAAATGTTCAAAAAGATAGCGTGCAAAACAACTAGATTATTTCTCAAAAAAAATTATATTGAACTTTCAGACCAAATATTCATTGTAAAATATATTTAATTTCGAAATAAGAATACTTATTTCAATACAGAATATTCGTATCAAAAAATATTATTAAAATCCAAAACAAAGTGTTAATTACAAAATTCATAATAAATATTAATACCTAATATTTATTTTAATAACCAAAATGATTCCCACAACATAGGTTTTCACATAAGTCCGATTTTTAGGATTTTCTATCTTTTAATTATTCCAAATTCTGTGTCCAAATCCAGACATAGCAAAAACAATATAGATTTAGAAGACACAGCCTATGTCTCTGAAGCTGTCATCAACTCACCTGGATCTGAGCAAATAATCTCGATCACGATCTACCGGTGAATGACTAGTCTCCTTGAAAACCAAGTAAAGTTGGAATAGACATATCAAAAACAAATCAAAATATGGTACTGTAGTTGTACCGTAATACGTGCACATGCAGACATAATAATTCAAAAAAATGCCTTAGTGTAAAATTACACTCTAACCCCGGGACTACAAAAAAGTACGAACCAGTCCCCAAAATATTCCAAATTTTATTTGAGCCTCTAATTCTCCAAAGTTGCTAATTAATCCTCAAATATATCAAGATATACAAATAAATCCTCAAATATGTGTGAAATCATATTTTAGTCCATAAATGCAAAATTACACAAATGGCCCTCTAAATGAAAAATTACAAAAATGGTCCTTAAATCAGATTCAACCGATAAAAATCGAATCTAATCAGCCACATTGGCTGATGTTTGACTGGCAGTGGGTATGTAGGACAAGCATATCACACCACTATCTATTTTCCTCAATGAAATGTTTGTCAATTTCTACATGCTTTGTTCTATCATGTAGAATTGGATTGTAAGCTATAAAGATTGCAGCTTTGTTGTCACAATAAACTCTAATAGGTGTTGGTATAAGAACCTTCAATTCTTCTAGGAGTATTTTAATCCATAATACTTCACAAAATCCATGTGCCACAGATCGGAATTCTGCTTCAGCACTACAACTTGCCACCACACTTTGTTTTTTACTTTTCCAAGTAACCAGATTTCCACCTACAAATGTACAATAACCTGAGGTGGATCTTCTATCATTTACATCACTTGCCCAATCTGCATCTGTATAAGCCTTTATCAGAAGATGTTCTCCCTTTTTGAACAAAATTCCTTTTCCAGGAGTTCTTTTGAGATATCTCAAAATTCTGAACACGGCTTCAAAGTGAGAAGGTCTAGGTGAGTGCATGAATTGACTCACAACACTTACTGCAAAAGCTATGTCAGGTCGAGTGTGATCCAAATAGATTAGTCGACCTACCAATCTTTGATACCGTTCTTTGTCCATTACCTCATTTGTCGCTGCTGTTTTCAATTTCACATTCATCTCCATTGGCGTATCAGCTGCCTTAAAACCTGTCATTCCTGTTTCTTTGAGTAAATCAAGTACATACTTGCGTTGGCTGACAAAAATTCCCTCCTTGGATATTGCAAACTCCATTCTGAGGAAATATTTGAGCTTTCCCAAGTCTTTAATATCGAACTCAACTTCGAGTTTCTTCTTCAAATTGTTGATCTCAAGAAAATCATCCCCGGTCATGATTATGTCATCTACATACACAATCAATATAGCAATTTTACCTTCACTGGAATGTTTGAAGAACAAGGTCTAATCCGTTTGGCTTTGAGAGAAACCATGTTTCCTGATAACATCACCAAAACGATCGAACCAAGCTCTAGGAGACTGCTTTAGTCCATACAGAACCTTTTCTAATTTACACACTTTGCCTTTTCCAATTTTTTCTTCAAATCCGAGTGGCAGGAATAGCCAAGGCTGATCCTTCCACAGGCGCGGTTGATCCTACAGTCTTCTTTCCCAACATCACATGCCTCCGACTCTCTTCTTTCCTTACCTCCGCAGATACTTCACCAATTGGATTTAAGGGATTTCTTCCTATTATTCAGCCATAGACCTCATCATATTCAACATTCAGACCTGCAAGAAGTTTGAAGATTCGACAATTATCCACTATCTTCCTGTATTGATTGCAGTCATCATTGTATTTCCACTTATAATCATTGAATAAGTCTAGTTGCTGCCAAATTCTTTTAAGAGAATTAAAATACTTTGTTACAAAATCCTCACCTTGGCAAATTTCCCCAAGTCATAGTGTCAACTTATAAACTTGGGATTGATTTCCAATATCAGAGTACATATCTGAAACATTGTCCCATAGTTTCTTGGCTGTAGAGTAACATAGGTAATTTGCACTTATCTCTTCAGTCATGGAATTGACCAACCATGTCATTGCCATTGAGTTTTCAGCATCCCACATGGCATAAGTTTTATCATTCACGTCAGGTTGCTTATTACTGCCTGTGATGTAGCCAATCTTTCCTCTCCCTCGGAGATACATGCGAACAGATTGTGACCATCGATGAAAATTATCATCATTTAGTTGGATTGTAGTAATCTAAATGCGATAGTTTTCAGAAGTATTTCTCTGAGGTTCGGACTGAGATGGCTGAAGAGGCTGGCTTGTTCCAGAAGTGACTTCAGACATTATTGTGATAAAGAAAAAAGATTCAACCCTAGGATTCTAATTTTGCTCTGATACCATAAAAATAGAGAACAAAGAAATATGAGAAGGCTGAATAATTTCTATATTGATGCACAACTATTTATTGGCCTTATCCAAGAACAAAAAAGACAACTAATCTCCCTGATTAAGGAGAAATATACTAGTCAACAAACCACCCTAATACGAAAGGAAAAAAAATATTAATTCCTAAGATTATTGATACATATTTGGCATATAATCACAATTATTTACAAGATCTTCAACAAAAAATATTATCCAATCCTCTCATTCTAATTAACTGAAGAACTGTGTTTCATGTCGGTAGATAATGAGACACCATTATTTTGGATATTTGGATTCGTTGGTGAGAGAGAGTGTAGTGGTGGCAGAGATCATTGAGATGGTAGTAGCAGTGGTGTGAGAGAGGGAACGTGATGTTTGAGGAGAAAAAAAGGAAGAGAAGACATGGTTGAAAAAAAGAGTAGATCTGGCGAAAAGAGAGGGAGTAGAAGGAAGAGAGAGAGTGGGGAGGGAGGAAGAAAGGAAATGATGGATGTGGAAAAGAATGCAGTTGCAGCGGAGATGGTAGAGTTGGCGGTGGTGTAGAAAAGAGGGCAGGTGAGAGTAAAGAGTGTGAGAAGGATAAAAAGGGGCAACAAAAATGTTTGTTTGGGTTGAAGCAAATGGGAAATTATTACCTCAACAAACAACAAAGAAGAAATAAGTGGCATATGAAGAACCATTAAGAGGAAAAGAGAAGGGACGAAATATTGTTTTTTACATATCAAAGAGGGAACATATTGTAATGGAATACAACAAATCGATTGGTTGAGAGATGTGGCAAGAAAACCAGACATGATTGAGGGTGATAAAAGACAATTTATAGAACAAATGTTGTTAGCATGTGAAGGATAGATTGATAAATCCACATGGAAGTAGGTTGCAACTCAAATTCAAGTGATTATGCCTTTCTATATAGGTATAGATAAAGTAAGTGAAGAGAAAAATCAAACACAGAGTTTTTTGAGATTCGATCCTTTTTTTAAGGCACCAACATCTATCCTCCAAGTCAACTAACTTCGGCTTTTAGTGTTATCTTGCACCTCTTACATGTATTCTATCATTTACCTTCATAAATGAGCAACATTGATAAAAAAAAAAAAGAAAATGAATAAGCAACTATATTGTTTCATGACTTGTGATACACTATGTTTTGTTTCATGGTCAAAATCAACTAATTGTTATTTTACAAGTTACAATTAACCATGCATATTTCCTGATTCTAAGTAAACATCTCCAACTCCAACTTGCATTGAGTGTTTTTACAATACTCTAAAAACTCATCAGTTTTAGCTTGTTAGCAGTAATCCATTTAGCCCATAAACTACACTTGCTCATTAGTAGTACCTACAAATTTTTGCCAACAACAGCAATGTTCCAAGAATTTTATTCTTTTACTCCCAAACCTTCTTTACTTTTAGGTAAGCACACATCCTTCTTAGCATCAGAACATCCAAACCAAAGAAAAGAGCAACACAATCTATCAATCTCTCGGACCACTACTGTTGGAAGGACAAACACTGAACACACACACACTTATAGGCTTTGTGAAACTGAATTAATTAATTGCAATAGACCTTCATAAGAAAGGAACGTATTTGTCCAAAAAGATACACGAGATTTAATGTTCCTTAAGACACCCTCACAATGAAACTTCTTTAAACTTGTAGAAATAAGTGGTATGCCGAGATACCTGAATAGAAGAGAACCCTCCTAAAACTTCAATATATCTAACATACTCCTCTTATTGTCCTTTGTCACACCATGCAAAAAGGCCATAATTTTAAAGTCACTTACAAACAACCTAAAGACCTCTTTTAAGTGTTTTAAAGCCCTAATAACCTCTATAAAAGCCTGAGAAATGCCTCCACAAAAACTAATATGTCATTAGCAAAACAAAGATGACAAAGCTTTAGGGACTTATAGCTGGGATGGTAATCAAAGTTCTCTAGCAACATATGATGGAAACGCCTCGAAAGATACTCCATAGCAATGACAAATAAAAGAGGAAACATCGGATCCTTTTGCGCATAGACCCTTCTTTCCTTTAAAAAATTCTTTAAGACTACCATTGATGATAACTTAAAATGACAGAGTCCTAATACAACTCTTAATCCACCAAATAAATTGATTAGGAAAATTGAGACAAAGTAAGCATTCTTCCACGAAGTCCCAAGAAATACAGTCATAGTCCTTTTTTTAGATCCACTTTAATAAGACATCTAGCTGCTTTCCCATCTCTATGATAATTTTGCACTATCTCATGTGATAATAAGACATTATTAGCAATTCATCTTCCTTTTATAAATGCAGACTAATTAAGAGAAATTAGTCCATCCAATAAACCGCACAACCTCTCTGATAAGATCTTGGTAATGATGTTATACACCACCATGCATCATGCTATAGGTCGATAATCCATTGAACCAAAATGATTGGCTATTTTAGGAATAATAACTAGTGCAGTTGTATTGAACTAAGGTAGCAATCTGTTTGTCAAAAAAGAATCTCCTTAACAACTACACACACCATCCTTAATGATATCCCAAGTCTTTTGGAAACAATAGGAATTATATCCATCAACCCCCAGTGCATTGGACACACTACGACTTTAATCTTCTCATGCGTGACAATTTTACAGAATTCCAGCCCTGATTCAACTAAAGCACCACATCCCATAACACTTTGATCAATGTGAATTATGTCACCAGAATCCTCCCCCAAGATTTTTTGAAAAAAATTCAATCATTGCATTGTGAATTTGCTTCATATTCGTGGTCATAGTCCGATTATCCATCTAGAGAGGAACAATATTATTCCTAACAATTCTTAATTTCAAGGATTGATGGAAAACTTAGTATTATCATCACGAAGTTAAAGTCATTCAATTCTTGCCTTGGCCGATAAAAAGAGTCTCTTTGCATTTTCAAAGATCTAAAATGAATAGCAACAACTCTCTCTTCATCAATAAGTTCTTGATTCCCAAGATTAATTTGCAAATTTACTTGTAAATTTTCTAGCAACAACCTGCACTATTATTCCCTGCCAGATATGTCTGAAAATGCTTCCTAATTTAGAGTTTTCATATTTATTTAAACCCTTTTAATTTCCACCATAGCCTAAAAATATTGCAGTGCCCCTCACCTCAATATTTCAGAAAGCACTGGCAATATTTTTATAATCCGAATGTTCAACCCACATTTTAAAAAATTTGAACGAGGGTTTATTCCTCACACATCCCATTCTTATGTGCACAATAAGTGGAGAGTGATCCAAGAGACATGATGGCAACATTTCGTATTCAGTAGTCTGAAGATGATCATCCATGACAACGATATGGTTTTCTCCAAATCCGATCTGATCCTCCTTGATTATTATTCCAAGTGAAAAACAAGCCTTTATTTTTCAATTCCAATAACCTACAATAAGCAACACAATCAACAAATTCAGAATCTAACTTATTAATAGGAACTCCACTCAAGCGTCCTGAATTATCCAAAATGTCGTTAAAATCCACCTAGATTATCTGCTTCCCTTGTTAAGTATTAGATATCTACTTTATTCCACCCATAACTCCATATTTTTTCCATTAGCTCCGTCTACCAAAGTCCACCATATAACCTCATTAGTCCAAGTAACACTGCAATGCATCAATTGTTCATACCTAATAACCAATGATACTTACACCTTTACAGGGTTAAAAATAGTCCATATTCTTCCCAATGGTAATAGATGACCATTCGTAACACATTTACATCCTTTGAGTTTTAAACCAACAAACACCCGATCCTCATTCTTTACTTTTATTCGAGTTTCCAAAATTCCTAACATGTCTAAACTATAGCAAATAATCAGGTCCTTGATATCTAATTGTTTGAGAAGGTCAGTCAACACTTTGATGTTCCAAGATCCCATCATTTACCTCGGTTTGAGGGATGAATGATCCTCTTGGGTCGACCTTCACAATCACACCCACACCTCCACCATTCTTCTGATTACTACTAGCAACCTTAGGAGTGATAGATTTCACCAGTATATTACCTAAACCAATATAAGAAGTGACAACATTCTTACCCTTGCCAACCAACTTCCATTGATTATCAACACTCTTTTCACCTTCAACATGATTGCAACAAGATTGAATAACTTTTATAGACTTCTTCCCCTCAACCCTTACAATGTCAGTTGCTTGATTTTCTGCTAAAACAACCACACCATCTTGAACCACCTCCTGTCCAGCCTTAACGACATCAAAATCTGACTCATTCACCTTCCAAATATGTTTGGCCTTGCCCTTATTATTAGGATAGTTTTAGCCACATGACCTATCCCTCTATATACACTGCACTTTTTCGGATGCCATTAATATGCAACAAATTGTTTTAATTGAGTCCCTATCTTATCTTCTAGGATTACCCTATCAAGAAACTCTCCATCAACTTTCATCTCCATTCGCACCTGGACAAACCCGAACGACTCCTCTTCATAGTATATTGATCGCAGAACAAAGGTTTTCCTAATACACTCCCTATCCTACTTAGCATTTCAATTGACCAAAACTCCCAGGGAAGTAATGGAAATTGAACCCAAATGGGTACTTCCTTAATTTCTTGCAAAGCCATTCGCATCGAAGGTTCCCACACCCAAAGAATTAGACATATTGTTGAAACAATAAGGGTCATTCTCCAAACCCCTAGCAAGTCCATCTTCAAATTGAAATTTAAATATGAAAATATTAGGATGTAACAGATGAACAGAAGCCAAGCAATAATCCTTCCACCTACTCTTAACAAATCCCTTAATTAAACAAAATTGAGGCACAAAACCATAAACACTATTAATAAGAGAGTATTTCCACTTCTAAATCTTAGAGTTTACCTCAACCAACAAATACTTTACAATTTGTGTACCATTAGGCACCATTGGAGGGTTAAATTTCAACTCACATTTTGGAGGAGTCTGATTTGACGCAATTTAATTCGCCTAATGTGCTGGCCTAGCATTGGCCTTAGCCTCCTCACCCTTCAAATCATCTTTAATAAATTTTGCTTAACCTAAAACCTTTTTCATTTTAAAGCCCTCATCCTTAGAAATTGATCCTCCCGCAATCACTGTGCCCTCAATCTTTGAATTACCAAAATCAATAGCTTCAATTTTTTCTTGTATTTCGTGAAGATTCACACGAATATGCGAAGTAGAATCCTTATGATTCCTCCTCCCAGCGTATGATAGCTTAAGCTGAAAGTGCACGGAGAGTAACCACTCAAATTAGGGCATCTGTAATGAGAGTCTAATAGTGGGACCCATTACATTAGATTCCCAGAGTATTAATTGATGGGGTCCACCATAGTTGTTCTTTTATTTCTTTATTTCTTATCTTTTTTTCTTTTCTATTCAACTTTTGTTTTACTCCAATTGGTTGGTTCTTTTTGTTTACTTAACTAATAATTGTTTAATTTTTTATTTTTATTTTTAAAAATATAAAGAAAATGTATTAAAAAATTAATTATGAAAAATAACCTACTTTTTTTAACATAAGTCTTTCTTTTTTAACATATTTCTCTTTTTTTTTGTTTTTAAATAAATAAAAAATTAATTTTAAATATTAACTGATATTAAATATTTTTATGAAATAAAGATAAAGGAGATTACACACGTTGTCTTTTTTGACATTTAAATTTCAGTAATAAAACAACCTATGTTCTCACTAATATAATGCAGTAGTGATACTTATATTCTCACTAATATCATAATATTTATACCTTTTTTTAATTTCTCTCTCCTCACACCCCTCTGTCTCGTCTAACTTCTCTTTCTCTTTCTTTTTCTCGACCCTCACTTCTCATTTCTCTTCCTCTTCTACCTTTGTCACTGGTGTCGTTGCCCTCCTCTTTTCCCCTCTCTCCTTCTTCCCTCCTCTCTACCCACCTAACAAGTATTTGAAATTGATATCCATCATCGCGACGTCTGCCCATTCTTCACTATCGAGACATGTGCTTGATGTATGTGAGAGAGCGAGAGCAACCAATGACGAAAGAGAGTGATAGTGAGGGAGACCAAAGCAGAAAGAGACAGTGTCACGACCCGTTTTCAGACCATGACCGGCATACGATGCGAACTATCTAAGAGAGCCAGACCCGTCTCGTACAAGCCTCAGAGAACAGAAACATACTACCCAACATATTCCATTATTAAAACATTTAATTAAACATTTATTAACCGAAAACATATGAAATATAATCATAATTGATATATGAAAATAAGTTGATAAATATATCAAAATAAAGTAATATATACAACAGTGGGTAAAGTCAGACACTAGTATATCAAAATACAAAATGAAAACCCAGTAACCCGACAATATCTTGATGCAGAGCTTTAACATCAAAACAGAAGAGCCCGAAACAAAAGGGCATCACTAACCAAAAGATGCATCATTGGAGTCCAAGATGCGGTGTAGTTGTCAAAGCCAAAAACTATATACTTGGGAGGTAAGAATACAAAATAGACAGAGAAATAAAAGGGGGTAAGAACCTAGTGAGTAATGACACTCCAGAACATTTCATACATGCCTCACAAAGACTTTTTTGAAAATAGTTCAAAAATACCACACACACCCACCCACACACACACACACACACACACACACACATATATATATAGGTAATAGTTTTTTCGAAAACCATTTCGAAAACGATCGCAAACAAAGCAAACGACATGCACGCAAAAGTTATCAATAATATTAGTAACAATAACGTAGCACGGGGATGCGAGACCAATAACAATGGTGTACACGTAACACCAATAACAATGATGATTGTGGTCTCCACCACTAATCAAAACAAGTGCATGTGTTTGGCTAGGCACACAGCTACCACCATACCGTGGCAATTGGGCCTTAATTGTGCATTGGTATACCAAAGGCTATGTTTACCCCACGTAGTACAGGTGTCCCGTATCAAGTATATATAAAATTTTAAATAAAAAACAATTAATCATGCAATCCGAGAATATAAAAAAATAGTGAGAGATATAATATATATATCGAATTCAGAAATAGAGTACTGATTATTAAATCACATAACCAGATTATTAAATTAGTCAATCCTTGGATTAGTCCAATTTTAGGAATACATTCAAACACATCAAAAAACAATATAGCTTGGAGGCACAACCTATGTGTCTAAAGCTATCATCCACTCACGTGGATGTCCAAACAATATCGGTTAGACACCACTATCTGGCAGTTGATCACGCTGGCAAGAACAAAAAGCTAAAACAAAATATCAGAAACGATGAATACATTAGAGACAATCAAAATAGGTGCTGGTACTGTAGCTGTACCAAAATGCATGCACATTCATATGCAGACTTGGACCCTTAAACCATACCCAAAAACCTAATTCGAATAAGATTCTATCATTCTTGATTCAAAATTTGGAATCTACGTAAAATTACAATTTGGTCTTCGACCTATGTAAAATTACATTTTAGTCCCCGAGATTTGACAAATTATAAAATAGTCCTCAAAGTATTCTAGAATTATCAACTAGTTTTCCAAGTAGTTAGAATTCCCAAATTAACACTTGAACTCTCAGAAATTGTAAAACAGTCCTTAACTCGTAAAATTACAAATATATACCTCAGCTTTCTCAAAATTACGAATCTATACCTCTATTTCCAGAAATTACGAATCGATTTCCAACTTTCTAAAAATTACAAATCTAACTCCAACTTTTCAGAAATTTACAAAACTAACAAAACATAAAGTTATTTCTCAAAATACTGAATTTCATTCCGATCAATATCCAACGTTCTAATCTGTCCACGTTGTTCCTTAACAACCTCACAAACATAAATCTACCAACAAATCCAACAAACAAACTTTAGTTTTGTCCAAAATCAACCAAAACTGAGCCTAACCCATTCAAAACAACATCAAATCCTTCGATTCAAAGCTCAAATAATGTTCTTTTAACCTCAATATAGTCTAATATAACAATTCTTAGCATCCATTAATTCAGAATCACAAGAAAATTTGAACCCTAGAGGAATTCGACCCAAAATAGATTTCAAGAATCAAAGCGTGAAAATGAGTTAAGAATAAGGAAAGAGATGTGATCTTACCTCTGAAATTGTCTAGGAGTGATGGACGAACAATGTGGGAAAGTCTCGGACAGTTAAGAGAATATTTGAGTGAGAGAGAAGCGAATAAATGAAGAAAGTCAGGTTGTTGGGAGCTTTAAAGGCTGTCTGAACATAGCTCACGTACGGTAGGGGACCCTCACGTATGTTACCAAGCATCCACGTACGTTATCGGGGTGAAAAATCGTGTCTAGAGGTATCAGACCCGACCTCGCATATGTCACTGTAAGTCTCACGTACGTGAATCATGTAGAAACCCAGCTCACATACGTCAAACGATGAAAACACGCACGTATGCTGAAACAAGGCCTTACGTACGTAAGCTTTACTCTTAGTTATTGTCTAACATACGTTAGGCATCTTCCTTCGCTCTCTTTGATCTTTCTTCGCTGTCGGACACGTGTCAGAGAAGCCTAACCACACCCGACCTTGCCCAATAACATCATCAACATCAAAGATCATCAATCAATACTCCAATTATTTCAGAGATAAAATCGAACTAGATCTGAAAGCTACATGGATTCTAACTTAAACGGGCAGGATATTACATAGAGAGTAAGAACGATCGACGACCAGAGAGCAACAGTGAAGGGACCGAAAATGAGAGAAAACAACAGCAACTAAGAGAGATAGTGATAGAGAGGCCGTGGTAGAGAGAGGTGGCAGTGGAAAGGAAGGTGGCTAGGGTTTCAAAACCCTAGTTGCAACCTCATGAAGGAGATATTCTTTTTTTTTTAAATTTTTTTAACAGTCCTTAAATTTGAGTTGTACTCATTTTATATTTTCTTTGTTATCATTTGTACTCATAAGTTTACTGAATAATAAAGAAAAACTTAAAATGTCTTTTAAAATTTTATTTCAACTTGTACTTATTTGTTAATGTTTGTTCTTATTTTGTTGTACTCGATTTATGCTCATTTTCACTGGTGAGAAAGTGTAGAACATGATTAACATATGATCAATTTTTTGATGCATGATCGACACGCGGTCAAACTGAGATAATTTTAATTTTTTTTTCATAATTTTATGTTTGACAATTTTTTAACATGTGTGTTCCATATAGACTTGTTGCCAGTTCCGGAACTGGCGGTTCCGGTTTTTCAAATGTGAGAACCGGAACCGAACCGTGGTTTTCACGGTTTGGTCCGATTTTGGTTCAGTTCGGTTCCGGTTCTGTTTTTGACCGGTTTAACAGTCGGTTTGGTTTCGGTTCGATTCCGGTTCGGTTTCATGTTTTCTTTTTTTTTTTCAAAATTTTGTTTTTAATCTGTTATTTTATCCCGTCAATTGGTTTGTAAATTTTGTTATATTCAATAATTAACTATAATACCAATACATTTTATTCCAAATATTTTTTTAATAATTTTTAAACAAATTAACTATTCTATTAGTAATTACATCACATAATTTTAAACAAAATTAGAAAAAAAACTCATTAAATTTTATTAGATGCCATCACTTGTGGCAGAGAAATACCGTGGTTACAATACCGAATTTAATTATATATATAACTATACAACAATTAACAATACATGATAAATTAAAATATAAGTAAAAAAGGAAAAAAACTAAACTAACTCTCGTCGTTGGAGTCGGAAGTGTTTGTTGTGGAAGCGATATCAAATAACTCGTCACCTTCGAATGATGATGAATTGAGTTGGTCTTGAGTC
>CAODLS010488551.1:0-26798 GCA_948243855.1 Flueggea neowawraea | reverse complement strand
CGACGCATCGTCACAGACCCATGTTAAGTCCAAACCTACATTTGACGTGATAGGCATAACATTCTTATGTCCCTACTCGCCGTAGAGCACATAGGAACATTACCATAACCTTGCCTCACAAAGATAGTATAACGTGCCCAGCTTTGGCATGACTCACGCTTCGACGAACGATGGCTTAACAAGTTGCTAAACTAGGAAGGTAATTTGCTAGACTTAATATTTCTGGGATTCTTTAATTTGTTATGGCTTACATGGCAAACACGGGCTTTCGTTCGACAGTTGCATATCAATATATATCATTCATAACACATGGCATATCGTATGATAATAATTGCATAAAGTAAATGTGCAGACCATGAGCCAATTACGTATACTATTACATATTATTTCTTCACTTAGGTCTTCATCTCCTTGGATGCATTGGGCCTTCCTCTCTCCTTTGGGCTTGCTTCATTGGGCTCGCTCCATTGGACTTGTAATTACGTTTATAATTTTCTATCTATTATAAATAAAAATAAAAATTACAAATTCAAATAAAAGGCTCGTAGACCTTGTAAAATTACAACCCACAATTACTAGGCTCATGAAATGCACCATGCAATACATTAATCAACACATTTTTTTTACAATCAACTAGGCTCGAGGCCCACATGCCACCACACATGATCCAATCATATGAATGCAACTACAACATGACAAATTCCATTTTAATTATCATGTCTATAGCCGTTTGAAAAATCGTGTTTTTGGACCCCGAGAACTAAGCCCAGTGATGGGCCTGGGCCGAAGCCCATTTAGCCATGTCCAACATAGCTAATTACTCATCTAATAAGTGCTCTTGAATCAACAAAACAACATCAATTCAAGTTCATGCCAAAACCAACATTGATTCGATCTTCTTTTAATCAGTTTACACAAATTCTTTTGTTAAAGTAATTAACCAAAGTGTTGCATAAACCTATATGATGTTTTAAGCATATAAAATCCAATTATATAAACTTAAAACTACTAAAATAAGATTATTTTAGCTTTTGTCCAGAATTTAATTTTGATCCTAAAGACCTTAAATTAATTCCTCTTTAGTCCTTTTAAATCAAATTAAGCATGTGGGGTGTTTTACAAACAAGTTAATACCATTAACACACATGAAAACTCCTAAACATACATAATTGATTAAAACCAATTAAAAACATGAAAAACAACCATTTTTCATTTCTGTCTAGATTTGAATTAAGGCTCTAAAAGCCATAAAATAAGTTTCTTTTGATCTAAATAAAATATATTAACACTTATAGTTGTTTATTAACCATATTAGACACCTAACTTAGTTTATATGACATTCAGATCAACAAGACAGATTTGGATAGCATCAATTTTAATTCAAAAAGACCCATTAAACATGTTTAATCACATTAGATAAATCCAATTAATCATATTACATGTTTAACCTATGCCATCAACTAAATCGGCACTAAAGTTAAAATTCCAACAACATGTTTTATCTTCAAAACCAAAATTCAGCAACATATTTTGATGGTTTTTAGCATGAGGTGGCTCTGATACCACTGTAGGGTTTCGATATACGTTAAAAGCAAGTTTAACACAACGGAAGCAAACAATTTACATCAAAAACTAGACACGATACACTCACCAAAACCATAATGAAAACATAATAATAAACAAACAAGGATGCAGAATTTTATACCTTCTCATTGCAAGACATGTGTGCCAAATTATTTAACACCAAAAGAGCATGTACCAAAACTAAAGTTAAGGTACCTTCCCCCCCTCCCCCCCCCCGCGCGCGCGCGCTGATGCAATGAAAAGGACTGCGAATCGCTACTCCTCTCTACGTTTACACTCACCTAAAAATTATGTGGTAAATGGGATGTACTAGCAACAACAAATCTGTCCAATAAACCTAGGGCATTCTGTTTTCGTTCTTAGCAAAGAGAATGATGTCGCTTTCTTTAAGCAATAACCAGAACTTGTTTTGGAGGCTTTAGAAGGAAATAAGAAAGGGTTTTGCTTCTATTTTTCTTCTCTTAAAAACGGATGGAAGAGAAAAGGAGAGAGTGTTGTGTTGGAAGAAAGGCACAATTTTGCATCATCTAGGGCAGCCGGATTTTACATCATTAAAAACCCTAAAATTCTCAAATAAAATCAGTGTTTTTAGGCACTTAAAACAGCACAATATCTGCTGAAAAACTATCATAAAACCGGCCAAATTCATTTAAATGTAGTGTCCAATTTTGAACAAACTAGTTTAGGTTTTTAAGAATCCTTTTCCAACACAAACTCTTCCTTTCTTTTATTCTTTTAATTTTGATAATTAAATCAATGTCCAGGCCGAAATTCACATCCAATGCGGGCCTCCCATGTGGCCACATATGGCCAAAATTATTTTATCCAATAAAATAAATGCCCTGGTAAAAAGATGATTTTACCCTTAAACTAGCTTTTGATCATGTGAGATCCTGTAGGTCTATTCAATGTTGGCAATGGGCCTTGGACCCCCATAAATCATAGGCAGTCTTTAGCAAGACACTGTGATTATCCCAATTGAATAGATGTTAGTTGGCATTAACAAGACCTAATGCAACCTTATACGAACATTTGCCTCTCGATATCTTGATTGGCATAAGGCATTGACCTAGTCATCCTTATTTATTGCTGAATCATTTTCTTGACTATCTGGTAAGATTGATTACATCAAATAAATGATGTCTCTCATCATTTCATTTGGGTGTGGCCATGCACTATCAATCTCTACCAATCAAGTGGTCGGTGATATATTCTCTCTTTACGAGAGGGCCAACCCTTCACTTCACTCATGTTTCTTTGCAAGACTCCTCGCATACCCAATCATACCCATACTTTTCAACCAGTTACGGCCACGTTAGACGTATGTCAAAGTATACGACAAATCATCAAAAACCCTATAGTGATTTTTGGTCTGAGCATTCAAATATAAGCATTGCATGAGAATGAATTACCACAATGCAATATTCTCATTAGCAGATTGTATCCAAATACCTTGTTCCAAACTTTGTATCTATGAACATTGATAGATACTCCTTATCCATGATCCGTAGAACATGATCGTCGCACAAAGCTCATACTAGTCTTAGTTTATTTTCACTCCCGTGGTTATAATCGACTAGGAATGTTTAGAATGCAATTCTTTATCACTTTCAGGTTCTACTATCAAGGTCTTCAACCTTGATAACTCAAGTGCCGAATATTCATTAATGGACATTTTATCAACCATATATGTACAGAAAATAAATGAATGATAAAAATAATGCATCATATTTTTATTTCCAAAATAAAAGGTATATATACAATGAATTGGGGCTAAGGCTTACAATAACATGGGCAGGAGCGGCATCATCAAGAGTTACATCCTCATCTGGCAAGTCATACGCCATCTCTTCATCTAAACCATATAGTGCCTCAATTTGTCAATTGCCACCATCATCATCTTCATGCTGAGGCCGCCCATGTTCACCAAAGAAGGTCCATAGACCTCTGAGGTTTTGGAGATCGTCACACAAATAAGATAAAAATAAGCCTCGAGCTCATCATCGTTGGGTGCATATCTTAGATCGCGCCAGTTTTGAGAAGAGGCATTTTCGATCTCTTCAATGTAAAACAACTCTAGGAACGACTCCCTCTTAAGGCTCTCTAGCAAGTGAAGAGCCTTGTAAAAGCCTATAAGTCCCATAACTCGCCTTAAGATGATAACACCCCTCAGATTGGCGATAATCACGCACATGTTTCTCCACCAAAGAGCTCTTATACACTTCATGTGCATCCCTTAGAGACTTCATCTCAGCTTCACACTCTTTATTCATCACATTAAGCTCTTGTTTTCCTCCCTCAACAAGTTGTTTGTGTTCCTTAAGAAATGCATCAAACTTTTTTTAGCAAGTGGCATATTTCTCTAAGTAATCGTCCCTCTCCTTTTGGTGTAAGTTAGACGACTCCCTCAGCACATTGCGCTCTTGGCGAAGTCAATCACAATCATTTTAAAGCTTTCTCTTCTCTTCATTCACAACATCATAAGATTGTTCAAGTTTCTCCTTCGCAAGCTTGAGCTCCTTCTCCTCCTTAGCAAGAGCATCATAGTCTTGTCTAAGCTGGTCGTTATCAGAGATGGACCTCTAGCAAAAATCTTCCTCATTTGACAAGCGATGAAGGACATTCCTCATCATAGCATAGGTTACTCAAAAATGTTGAATATTCTCAAAAAAAATTAAACAATTAGCATGGAGTAACCAAGGAAAAATGAAAACTTACAAAATGTTCATACCTTCACCATATATCTCTCACATGTGTCCATATTTTCGATGATATCTTGAAAATACTCCTTTTCATCTTGAGGCAAAATCGTTCCATATATTAGTCAATGGGCAACACCTCTCATGTTAACTGAGTTAGTATCGAGCAAACCCAGGTCAATCACAAGTCCCTTTCCCTCCCTAATAGGATGGAACAAAGTAGTAGGCAAGATCCGGTGATCCCTTTCACTAGGTAAAGCTCTCCTTGGCGGTCTCTCTAATAAGAGTAAACTCGTGTGGTCCTGGCTCAACTTTGGGATTGTGCTTTCTCCATGCGAAGAAGCTCGAGAAGAAGCCTTTGAAGGTTTATCTTGATTAACCTTAGACCTTGTTGAGTTCTGTTTTGATGATGATAAATGCAAAACATCCATGAAAAAGGTGCAAAGTTGCAGACTTGCTGATATTCGTCAATAAGGCACCTTAATAATCATTAAAGCACATTAAGGAATGTTAAAATGGCAACAACGCACGCTAATGGACTAGCAACGCGCCTTATATGTTAACAACGCGCACTAATGAAGCAACAACGTACCTTGCAAATACTCTGATGTTCTGGAATTCTTATGTATAACACTAAGGCGCGCTAATAATGAAGAACACACGTTATCGAAGGAGTGTTCAGAACTTGTTTGAAATATCAAGTTGAAGGAATGTTGATGGTATCAAGAGCGCCCGTTGAAGAGTAAAAGCGTGATTTTTGAAGATGCCTTCTATGCACGTAGACGAGTGCAAATGAGGACAAAGCCAAAAAAAAATCCTCGAGAATTTAAATCTGAATATTCTCTAACATGCTAACGTGAATTTCAAAGATGCAATCTTAATTAGATTCGTCAACGCACGTAAAAAAGGGAGGAACGCACGTTGATGAACATTTGGGTGAAAGTGCATATTCTGGAATGATGAACAAGGCACAGTGATCAGTCAACAAGGAACCTTGAAGTGTTGATCAAGGCACACTAATGAAAGTAGTCATTAAAACAGAAGCAATACAACTTCAACAACATATGTTGATGGCCAACAACACACGTTGATATCTGATGCACACCTGAAGAACGTGCATTAATAGGAAACAATGCACGTCAACAACAATGGCGTCAATTAAAACATAATTTTCCATTCTCTCACAGCGGCTACTTCAAGGCTCCAACGACTATTTTTCTAAGAGTGGTTATAAATAGATGTCCTAAGACATAAGAGAAGTGAGAGATACCCTTGCTAAGAATTTTTATTCACTTTATCTCTCTTCTCTACCTTTCTAACCCATTTGAGCTATTTATTTGCTATCTTATTTCTAGGTTTGTATGAGCTTTAATCTGCTATATCTTGGGTTGATTTTTGTATCAAGCAAATTTGTTTGCTTGGGGTAGATATGTTTTCTTATTGTGCCTTAGAAAAACAAAAGTGGTTGCTAATGAGCATTAGAAAAATAGAGGTGTAGGTTTGCTTGTTTTGTCTTTAAAACAAGGTGTAATAGTTTGCTTGTTGATCCCGCAAAAACAAGTGTTGTAAATGGTTTCGCTCCACCCAAAAGTGAGCTGGTAGATCTAGAGGAGTGGACGTAGGTCAAAAAGGATCGACCTACTATAAATCTTGGGCTTTGATATCTCTCTTCCCTTCTCTTTTTACTTTGCATTTGATTTATATTGTTGTGTCTAGATTGGATCTTTAGTTTTATTGCTTCCGAATTCAACTTTGATTTTAGTTTAAAAAGGAACTTTCTTGTTTGTTTTAGTTTGCAAAAGATTTTCAACAAAGATTTTAACTTGCTAAAAATCCAATTCACCCCCTTTTTAGAGTGCCATCACATTGGGATCGAGTTTTCAATTGATATCAGAGATTTTGCTCTTGATATTTATTTTTCAATTAACATCCAAAGAGTTAAAGATTCCAAGAATGAAATTCCTTGATACCATTCATAGATACGAAGGATTGGCTATTAATAGAGCTCCTTTCTTTGATGACAGTGATTACCTCTATTGGAAAATAAGAATGATGGTTTTTCTCAAATGTGAAGCTGAAGAAATATGGGATGCAGTAGAAGAAGGTCTTTATGTCCCTAAAAAGACCGTTAATGATGTTCAAAGGACCAAATCAAAAGAAGAATGGACCGAGCATGACAAAGAAATGGTGTGATATAACAACAAGACTATGCATATACTCTTTTGTGCACGTAGAAAATCTCAGTTCAACAAAGTCCAACAGTGTGAAAATGCATATGAAATTTGGAAGACTTTAGAGATTACTTATGAAGGCACCACACAAGTCAAAGAGAACAAAATCTCTTTCCTTATTCATAAATATGAGATGTTCAAGATGGAGGAAGAAGAATTCATTCAAGAAATGTTTGATCGCTTCAATGACATCATCAATGGCCTCAAATCTCTTGGAAAATCATATACAAATTCTGAGATTGTGAGGAAAATTCTAAGGTCTCTACCTAAAACATAGGCTTCCAAGAAAGATGCCATCATAGAAGCCAATAATCTCAATTCCTTACATTTGGAAGAGTTACTTGGATCATTACTCACCCATGAAATGAATATGGAAAATGATGAAGAGAAGGTAGGCAAGAACAAGAAGAAAGACATAGCCATTGCATTCAAAGCATCAAAGTATATTGAAAGCTTAAGTGAGGATGATGATGAAAAGGCTGATGATGTGGAGCACCTCACAAAGAAATTCTGCAAATTTCTCAACAAGGAAAGAGAGGCAAAGAAGGCCAACAAGAAGAGGAATAAATTGATTTTCTATGAATGTAATGAACTGGGCCATATCAAATCAGACTACCCTTATTTGAAGAAACATGGCAAAAGGAGGAAAGAAGATTCCTTAATGACGATTCAAGTTTCAGTAGTGACGATGATGAAGTTAGAGGAATATGATTAACAACCCATGCAAATGTGGTACCATTGCGTTGAACTCAAATTTTATTTTGATTTCTTCATTTGTATGCATTCTGTTTTTATAAGTTGATTTTGTGTATTTCATAGGGGGAGATACATTTATTGATTGATTGATTGATTGCATGCATTGAATTTCTATTTGTTTTTAAAAAGGGGAGTTATATTTTCTTGATTTCAATTGGTATCATATGCATTTGCTTAGGGAGAGCTATAATTGTGTTTATTAATTCCTTTGATTGAATGGGGGAAATGTTAATTTTTTTTTCATGTCCATTTTGATGGTACAAAAAAGGGGAGAAGTGTTACATGAATTTGCATGTTATTTTTCAAATTGGTATCATTTTTATTTTGAACATTGTACTTATTATTGTGTTGGACTAACCAAGTGACAAGGAGTGAAATCCTTGATCAAATTATTTGTTATTGATGAATAGATGTTCAAATTCATGTATGTTTTGTCATCATCAAAATGAGGGAGATTGTTGAGTTTGATTTTGATGATGATGAATGCAAAACATCCATGAAAAAGGTGTAAATTTGTAGACTTGCTGATATTCATCAATAAGGCACCTTAATAATCATTAAAGCATGTTAAAGAATGTCAAATTGGCAACAAAGCACGCTAATGGACTAGCAACACGCCTTATATGTCAACAATGCGCACTAATGAAGCAACAATTTACCTTGCGAATACTCTGATGTTCTAGAATTCTTATGCACAACACTAAGGCACAATAATGATGAAGAACGCACGTTATCAAAGGAGTGTTTAGAACTTCTTTGAAATACCAAGTTGAAGGAACGTTGATGGTATCAAGAGCACCCGTTGAAGAGTAAAACGTGATATTTGAAGATGCCTTTTATGCACGTAGATGAATGCAGATGAGGACAAAACCAAAACACTCCTTAAAAATTCAAATATGAATATTCTCTGACACCCTGACATGGATTTCAAAGATACAGTATTGATTAGATCTGTTAACTCACAAAGAAAAGGGAGGAACGCACGTTGATGAACATCTGGGTGAAAGTGCATATTATGGAATGAGGAACAAGGCACGATGATCAATCAACAAGGAACATTGAAGTGTTGATCAACACATGCTAATAAACATCAAGGTGCGCTAATGAAAGTAGCCATTAAAACAGAAGCGATACAACTTCAACAACACACGCTGATGGCAAACAACACACGTTGATATTTGATGCACATCTGAAGAATGTTCGTTAATAGGGAACAACGCACGTTAACAACAATGACGTCAATTAAAATAGAATTTTCCATTCTCTCACAATAGCTATTTCGAGGCTCCAACGATTATATTTCTAAGAGTGGCTATAAACAGATGTCCTAAGTCAGAAGATAAGTGAAAGATATCCTTACTAAGAATTGTTATTCACTTTATCTCTCTTTTCTACCTTTCTAACCCATTTGAGTTATTTATTTGCTATCATATTTTTGGATTTGTGTGAGCTTTAATCTGTTATATCTTGGGCTGATTTTTGTATCAAGCAAAGTTGTTTGCTTGGGATATATAAGTTTTCTTATTGTGCCTTAGAAGAATAGAGTTGTTGCTAGTAAGACTAAAAAAACTAGAGGTGTAGGTTTTCTAGTTTGTTACCTACAAAAATTAGAGGTTTGGGTTGCTTGTTTTGTCCTGAAAACAAGTGATTTTGGTTTTCTAGTTGAGCCCCCAAAAATTAGGAATTTGGTTTGCTTGTTTTGTCTTTAAAACAAGGTGTAACGGTTTGCTTATTGATCCAACAAAAATAAGTGTTGTAAATTGTTTCGCTCCACCCGCAAGTGAGGAGATAATGGATTGAAATTCTCTAGTGGATCTAGAGGAGTGGACGTAGGTGAAAGAGGTCCGAACCACTATAAATTTTGAGCTTTGATATCTCTCTCCCCTTCTCTCTTTACTTTGCGTTTGATTCGTATTATTGTGTGTGGATTGGGTCTTTAATTTCATTGCTTTCGCATTCAACTTTGATTTTAGTTTAAAAAGGAACTTTTTTGTTTGTTTTAGTTTCCAAAAGATTTTCAACAAAGATTTTAACTTGCTAAAAATTCAATTCACCCACTATTGGAGTGTCATTCACATTGGGAACAAGTCTAATTCACCCCCTCTTGGAGTGCTAATCACAGTGGGACCGAGTTTTCAAACATGATCTCGGTGTTGACCATCTCTAAAGACATATCCCAAGAAGTCCCAAAAGAACGTGATAAATTGGATGGACAAGATGAATTAGACCCCTCTTTCGGCGGGAGCGATGATGGACCCGCAGCCCTTACAGGCCTCTTTTAGGAATTCGTCTCAAGCTCTTTTCTATTGCGCTTCCTTTCTACCGCATCAGGAAAAAGAGATTTTTTAACGCCGCCAGCCATTCTTGTAACAAAAATAGAGAAAGAAGTTAGTTACAAAGATGGGAATAATAGGCCAAACTAGAGACGCCCCAAATCACCTTGGTGTAACTCTATAAAAGAAGAATTAGAACCATAAGAACCACTCTGAGGTACAAATGAAGATTGAGAATTGGGGTTGATAGAAGACTTATTCAAATCTGAAGGATTAGAGTTATTATTTGAAGAATTGCAGTCCAAAGAATTAGATGTATCATTTGAAGAGTTGGAGTTATCATTTGAAGAAAAGCTTGAAGAGAAAGCCGATGACGGATTGTCCCTTGAAGAAGAAGTCGATGATGGGTTGTAACTTGAAGAGGAAGTCGATGATGGGTTGTCACTTCAAGAGGAAGATTTTGGTTCTAGCCCCCATCCTGCATTTGATAAGTTCTGTGGAGTAAGAATGTCGGTAAAAGATAGCTTGTCCCTAGAAGTCAAGGTTGCAATATCCGTTGCATAACACTCCCTTAGATAGTTAATATCAATCTTAAGAGTATTCTTTCTTTGCCAACACCATGCTATAGCAGCATCCCAAAATTCCTGGGGTGGGGTGACTATGAACCAATAAATTGCTGATGCAGGGACCATGTTGTTCGTCCACACAGTCGATCGTCCTCTACCATCATCAAGAAGTGAACATGTCAAAATCGTTGATGTAGGGACCATGTTGTTCAGCCATGCAGTCGATCATCCTCTACCATCGTCAAGGAGCGAACAACATGTTAAAATTGTTGAGGCATGGACCATGTTGTTAGCCCATACAATTGTCGCTTCGCTAAGGTTGTCGTCTTTAAAGATTGAATGGAATGTCAACATTGTTGGTGCAGGACCCATGTCATTCAATCTGAATAAGCCTCATCAAAATTTGGTAGAACCCATTGCCTCCAGAACCCTCCAATCAGCATCCACTAGACCTGTAAGTTTTTCAATCAACGCAGCGCACACAAAAAACAATGAAAAATATAAATTAGTAGGTGTTGAGGGGCTGAGAGGTGGTGAGGTGACAATGTGGGATGTGGCTAAACTCTTCTCTAAATATTTTGGACTTCATCAAGTTTGTTTGGACAAGATGAGAACACTTTGGGCCACAAACCTAGTGGAAATGATGAGTTGGGCCGCAAGTCTGAAAGACTGATATGGGGAAGCTCAAATGGGTCGAGAACCATAGGCTTGGATGAGCTGGGCAGCCTACATCATGAGTTGGATAGAGGGGGCCAAGAGCGGTGGGCCTGAAGGAGAGGCATTGGGCTGAGAGCATAGAGGAGTCCATCTGGACATGAGGAGCCAAGTTGGGCTATGAACTGGAGTGGCCGCTGGCTTGCAAGAAGTGAACTGACCAATGAGCATGGAGGGTTGACTGGACTGTAGGATTGGAGAAGCCAAACTGTCCCGTGGGCTTGGAATGGCCGACTAGGCCGAAGGCCTGAAGGAGCAAGAATGGGCCGAACTCCTGGAGGAACTTATCTGGGTAGGAGGAGCTGAACCAGGCCACGTAAAGACGTCTGGGTTGCAACAGAACTGACGGACCAAACAAAGAACAAAGAGTTGACTGGACTGCAAGATTGGAGAAGCCAAAATGAGCCGCAGGCTTGGAATGGCCGACTAGGCCGAAGGCCTGAAGGAGCAATATTGGGCTGAAATCCTGGAGGAACTCATTTGGGCCGGAGGAGCTGAACCAGGCCACGGAAGGACGTCTGGGTTGCAACAGAACTGACGGGCCTAACGCCTGTCACCTCTAAGGGCAAAGTCAGACGCCTCTACCACCTGAACCAACACACGATTGTGTTTAACTACTGCAACAAATATTATTTGCGTTCTGCAATTCATGGCTCCTCTCAAAACCAGACTTTCTTCCCTGTTTCCACGGACAGCAAACATCATGCCTCACCACCATCCCTACAAACAGCTACTGCAACAAAAAAAGAATAAATAAAAATCGACAGGAGATCACTCTTTGAGAAAAACAACTTACCAATAAAGAGCAATTATTTATTGCTTGGTGTAAAGATTAATATGTGATGGAGGAAATAATTTGGAGCAGAGAATAATCCTAAAAAAAAAACTAATTATGTCGCAAAACAGAAGAAAGAAAGACAAGAAGAGAAGATTGAGGCAAGATTCATATCCACACCAACGTAACAATGGCTGCGGCAATGGGTTTTAGGGTCTTGAATCAAAAGGAGAATTGAAAGCAGTAGAGGAAATAAAAAGAAAAAGCAGGAAGTTGCATTTCTAATGGCAGCTTGAATCTGCAATTGATGACCAACACAAAGGGTAAAGTATGGATCTTCGCTTGAAAACACTTCCTTCTAATAGTTAAAAAACAGGAGGAGTATCAACAACTAAATATCATCAGTTGTTCAACATAAAAGCACAAACGAAAATAAGAAAGCATGAATGAAACCTCCAAGTTACAACCACAGTGCAGAATCAAAAATGGAAAAAGATAAAAGGAGATGCAGCAAATAGAAGAATTCGCAAAGGTGGTTTGGATATTTTAACTGACTTATGCGACTACGAGAAATAAGATGAAGATGGCTTTGTGAAGGAAAAGAAATCAGGAGTGAAGGAGAAAATAAAAGAGGGCGGCGACGCAAATTGATGGGAGAAAAAATCAATGATAAGAGCTGCAGAGTCGAGGATCAGAATTAAAAGTGATAAGAGTTGGAAACAGATTTTTACATGGCGTGGAGGTGTTTTACGTTAACTGTGATGTTGCATTTCAATGCGTATCCAAATTGCAAAACTATGAATATACTCCTTGACATCTGTCAAGTTTATAGGACACCTCTGGCAGGACAAAATTATCCAGCAGGACCCCCGACTGCAAAAGTCTGCATAAAATTCAGATTTGTTGAATCGAATAACTACTCCTATCTCTTGAAAACTACAAAATAAGAGTAGAAAGCAATTGATGTGATTTGGGTTAAAAGTCACATTAAATCTATTGATGATGTAAGTGCTAGCGAGACCCGGATCCGATTAATAAACCGAGCCCACGTAGGAGGGCTCACTTTCATGAAGAACTATTCAAAAACATATTTATCACATGTGACTTCAACGGAATTAGCAAATTATGGGCTCTAATATCTTTATGTTTAAAATTCAAAAGCAGATCCTCCTCGTCTCATCAGGTCTTTCTCTACACTCTATAGATAACACATATCTACTTCAAAAAGATGTACGCTTTCACTACTTACAAAAATACTGAAACTTTGCCAAATTTTTGGCTTAGACATCAGAGTGCAATTGAGAAACCAACGCTTGACCTCTAATTTTGTTTATTTGCAGGTTCACGTGAAGATTTGAAGAGCGTTCAACTTTATTGTTATTTTAGGAAACAATAGTAGTAAATGGAGTTAAATGAATTGCTAATACAATTAAGTAAAAGATAAAGTAGAAACTTAGGTATTAATAAAAAAATAAAGTAATTTAGGCTATATTTAAATGAGAAAATAATTTTTTGTTTTTTATTTTGTTTTTATTTTCTGAAAATTAAAAACATTTAGAAAACATGTTTGCTAATCAAATTTTTTTTTTGAACATTTTTTTTTTCATTTCTGTTTTTTAAGTTTCTACAAAATAATGAAAAAATTTCTTAACTAAATAACGCTTTAGGTATTCTATTTTGAATTTTGAGATTTGTACATCATGAGTTAAAGTTATCTTTAAAGTGGGATAATATTAATCGAAATTTGTCCAAATAGAAATTACTATTTTTCTTCGTTAATAAGGAACAAAAAGATTTTGTCCTCACGGAAAAATATTTTTGTGGTGTAGGGTGTAATTTCCTCTAATATTTATACTTGCATTGTGAGTTATGTAAAATAACTTTATATTGCATTGTAAAATTTGTTTAATAATAACAAATTACACAGATTTGTCGAATCCTGCAGGACTGTATCTCAACGAATAACTAATAACTACACAGAAGTTTCTCAATCACACAAACGTCTTCTCTAAATACATTATCAGTTGTTAGTGAGAATTCTTTTGAACTATTGGATTGCAGTTCTTGCTACTGTTCCTAAATTCCACCCTCTCCTTTTCCTTCTTGTTTTGCTTTTGCAAAGTTTCCATCATTCCTGCCCTTTTACCATTAACCAGTAACACTCTGCGAGCCATCCTACTTCGACTTCCAATGGATACTCTAACTCTCTCCATCCCCGCATTTATACCGCCTTTTCGCTGCTGTCTTGGAGACTTCATCTGCATTTTCTTATGAAGGCTCCGTCTAAGAATGCTGCTTAGCTTCTTGGCACCGATACTTTTAGTTTCTTTAGGACTCTCACAATGTGTCTGCTCGGGTGTGCAACTGGTTTTAGACACTTCTGCAACTTCTTTAATACTGATCTGGGATAATGGTAATAATGGTGGTGGTGCACGGCCTGAAGTTGTGCAACTTGGGAGTGGAATAAGTGAGTTGCGCCTTGAAGCCAATGTTGTTGGGATTGGTTGGAATGTTGTGCAGATAGAGGCTCTGCCAGTCTTCTTCGGAACTCTTGTTAGCGCAGCCATGTTAGGATTATTGTTTTCTTTTTCGGCATGATCAACATGGTTGACAATATCTTCTGTAAAGGAAAGAAGTTGCAATATCAGTTACTCTCTTTGATTAATCCAATCCACCATTCACGAGTTCACTGAAAGTCTTCTTACCTACTAATCGATTTGCTAGAGGCAGTCTTGGTGGAGCATTGTTTTGTTCATCTTGCTCTTGATTCCTCTGCTGCAACTCAGCCATCTTTGTGTCCACATGCTGACGTGCTAGTTTTCTTTCAATTAGCAATTGTGATTCAAGTTCTTTTACCTGCAAAATTGGCCCCAAAAGAACTGTACAATTAGACATCTACATCGGCGGGGGGAAAGGTGAAATTCAACAAGTAAATAATAACTTGCTTTCACTTTGCAACATATTACCCTTTCTTGCAGATTCTTATTTTTAAGTTCCTTTTCCTTTATTTTCATCTCCAGTCCATGACTTGTTTCCTCAATCCTCTTAATTTGCATATCCTTGCACTTTAGTTCTTGTTTGGATTTTTCAAGCTGGAAAGTAAAGAATTTATCATATTAAAAGGATGACTACATGAAAATCTGATAAACGATCAAGATAGTAATCACTTATACCATCAGTCTGCATCTTGGAACTTCACTAGTCTCCAACTGCTTCTTTGCAGGACCTAACTCTATCCCTCTGACTCTGCTAGCAAAGTTTAAGGAGCATAGGGTTTCACCTAGGTCATGTTCACTGGGACTGATCTGTACAAACATGAGTGTCTTGGAATCCCCGCCTAAAATATATAAATTCATTGATTAGGAATCTCATTAGAATTTCACAGTGATTTAGAACAATCGGTAGACAAAGAGAAGGGCAAAAAAAATCAAATTTTCATGTAGCATATCAAATCTGATGCAACATTACTAATGGAAGCACGAACATTGATTCTTTTTCAGTTCGCCATCGTTTGTATTCAAGAATAGCATATCTAATTTACGATTTAAAATAAAGAAGATCTAACTTATAGCCAACACATTATTAAAACAAAATTATACAACCATGAAAATTTTGGTATTTTTCCTAGATTTTACACATACAATATACATGCAAAATTACCAAAAAATTTAAAAAAAAAATTTCAAATTTTGACCATAGCACTACAAGTAAAAGCATAATCTATTTGAGACCTCATTTAATGCTGTTGTTTTCTGTGAAAAAATCCCTTTAAATTCAATTGATCTTTGCATTGTACTAGATTAGTAGTACAAATACGCGCAGATTTGCTAATATATCGTAATGATTAGTTCAACCAAAAGTGTAGCTTATTGAGTTCGCCAAACTCCAATTCCCATCTCCTAAATCAGATAGATAAAAGGTTTGGCCAAACCGACATGTTGAAATTGTAGAAGAAGCAAACTTGAATATTGTTTTCTTGCTGAAGTTCATTATTTATAACATCACCCTAAATTCTTATAGAGAATCTAGATAGAAAAGTACCTAGGGAGTCTTGAAGGAGATGAGTAAGCTTTGAATTTCTGCACAGAAAGCAATAGTTTTTTTAATGTTATTTGCATATTCAAGCTAATTATACAATGACAGATCAAACTACTTTTACCTAAAAGGGATGTGTGGACTTTTGGTTGCTAGAGCAGATATGACATCCCCAAGTGCAGATAACGATTTATTTATATTTTGAGTTTCTCTGAGTCGCTCTCCTTGCACCTCCGTCTTAGCTACTCGCTCACTTCCTGCGAGGTCAACCAGCCATAACTTGCTCTTTGTGCGTTCCCCATTTAGCAGATTTTCACCCTTGACCATTACACAGGTTAAACTGTATGAAGAAAGATGCAGAAACGATCCTTATGGATAATTTTTTAACATAATTTCATATATATTGAACTCAGATAAATATATCAAACGTGAGAGAACCAGTGGGATCGGCTGCTGTGCTCATTAGCATTGGTAGAACCAACTGCCCTGGCGTTACTGCCACTTTGCAGAACTTCCCAGACCTCACTCATGTTGTTCACATGTGCTTCAACCAACCCTGGCACATGATGCCATCCTTCACAGACCTGCCTTATCTCCAGCCTACAATGTCAAATCATCAATGAAAAAAATTATAATGCTTTCTAGTAGTGACTGTAAGGTACAAAAAGATAGATGCAATTCATCATGCTCTGATGCTTGTCTACCACCTAAATCACAATACAACTCACACAGGTTTTGTATTTGAAAGTATTAAGTTATAAGATGGAAAGTACAATGAGAGTGCTTATTTAGAAGTCATTGCATGTCATGCAGCAGCTTAAAAGAGTATTAACAATAGATTTTTCAAAAATAGCGAGAAAAATAGAATCAAATCACTGCAAAAATAAAATCTGTGTGAGCTTTGCAATACTTGTGCATCTAATATGTCTTGATAACAAAAAGAAACTCTCATTCAAAGAAAAAGGATAATAAGTCCATGAGAAATGAACAAATAACTCCAAAGGCTAGAGGCTACCGCTTGGTAATTGCTGCAGGCTGAGACCCTGAGACTAATAAATCGCGAATTTGGTCATTATAGACTTCCAAAACACTGACTGATACATCATACTGAAATATCTTCTCTCGTTCCTTAATAATGGAAAACAGTTGTTCAAGAGTCTGGAAATTTACTCCACGGTCTTCCTTTGTACCTTCCATTGTAAAAGTTTTCCCAGTTCCGGTCTGACCATAGGCAAATATGCACACATTGTATCCATCCAAAACTGAGGTTACGAATGGAGCAGTATCTTGAAAAACATCAGCTAAACAAAATTTATAAACAATAAATCAGCAAGTAGTATGTTAAATGGAAGCAGTGACATCAGTAAAATATCTGAAATGAGCAATCCAAAGTAATGTTTAATTACCTTGGTTTGCATGGGGACCAAAAACGGCATCAAACTTGAAAGTCTTCTTGGGAATTCCATTTGTAGTAACAGTCAGTTCACCATCTTTAGCAGATCCAAAATCGATAGCATATGAAGCACCGGAAGCAAATTCTTCACTATCAAGAGGTCTACATCGACAAAAGACCCTTATGTTTCCTGCAAATTACCACTAATTCTCGTAAAACCCACAAGTTAACTAAATCTGAAGGATCTCATATCTCAAAGCAAACATAAAGGTACCTTTTAACTCTAGAACCTTATTGCACAGTTCCTTGCGTTCCCTGGCACCATGAATAAATTTGGTCTCAAGATGTTTATGCAAATCTGATTGCTGCTTCACTATCAGGATGCAAACAATTAAGCATAAAGTCAAACACAGAACTTTGATCATTGCATATCTAGAAAAAGAAGGCACAGAGTAACCTACTTGTGGACTGAATATTTGACATGATTTCATTTACGTAAGCCAGATATTTTTTATATTCCTGTGCATTCTCAGCAAGCTTCATGTGCTCCATTTTCATGATCTGTTAATTTAAAACATGATATAATAGTAGACATGGGTATTAAAAAACCTTAGCATTGCAGAAAACAAACTGGGTTAATATTTCCCTACACCTTAGCATTGCAAAAAAACAAACTTGGTTTGCTTTAACTAATTAACTTGATTTTCATATCTTCAAAATTCTTATCTACATTGGCAAATGTCATGAATTAACAACCCTAAGAAACTGTGACTGAAAGTTAAACAGTATATCATATTTGAACATCATAACGTGAAAAGCTCTCTTGCCATTTAAAGCCTTCAATCTACCAAAGAAAAATATCAATGAACAGATTTAATACCTTCAACTTTCTTGTTATGTTTCTCAATGATGAGAACCATTTGCTCTTCTCTTTCACTTGTCCCTCAACAGCAAATGCTACACATAGACAATCATCAATAAACCATAATGATAGATACTCGAAGTGGCTACTAAAAACAAATAGAATTTTCATACCCAAGGATCCAACATGCATAGACTTGCGCATTAGCTCATTTTGAAGCTCTTGCAAAGATTTCGTAGCATCTAGGCATTCCTTATTCTTTAGTTGGTTATCCCGCCTCAGCGCTTCCAGTTCTCTTTCCTGTTGCTCAAAATTGTTTAGTAGTTTCTGGTAGTCACCTTCATCTTCCATGTGAGATTCACCCTGCCATATGATCATTTCTCATTCAAAATAATATCAAACTACATTTGACATTTCCAATTCGCAATGATTCTTGTAATTAGATTAGGACCAGAGAAATTACTTTTAGTAAGTAAGATTCGGCATTTGCGATTACAGCATCAGACATTACAATATCACCATCCTCTGCAGCTGCCGCATTATGGGATCTTGCGTCAACGCTGGTACCAGGAAAGGAAACCGACGGTAGTTTCTCGTCCTTCGGAGACTTTGGGAGAAGCTCAAAGGATGAATCAGGAGATAATTCCGCGTGAAATGTTTGAGATACAGTAGAGAATTTCACAGATGGGGTCTTAAGGGTTTGTTCCATATTAGATCCACATAAACCATTCTCTAGAGACAGTTCAATGGAACGATTTTTCTCCTCCACGAAGTTGGGGAAAACCCCATAGCTGTTAGCTATATCAGGTGAGCCGTCACAGATAACCAGATGAGGAGATGTCAAGGAAAATCCCAGCATGGATCGACCTGGAATAAAGAAAACACTCTAATCAAATTCTTGAAACCTGATAAACTATCTAGAAATTGACGACAAATTCATGAATAGAAACAGTAGAAAAATCTTTATTTAACCATTAAATGCGTCACTATCCACTGGGTCGATGTTTTTTTCTTCGCTAATCGCTTCCAAGATTTGGGTTTCTGGGCACGAAAAGTCTACTACAACAACCAAAAAGAATGATTTCAAAAAATTATTAACAAAAACCAAAAAACTTCATCAAGACTTTGAAAAAATAACAATGATAAGCCAATTGAAATAACCATCGCTTTCGTTACAAGCCGGTTTTGGATTTGCCATGTTGGAAATTTGAGAGCTCGGTGATACAGATCCAATGTGAACTTGATAATCAAACATATCTCACGAGTGAAATTCGGTGAATCATTGACAAGAAACCAGAGTGAAGAAGAAGAGGTGAGTGGAGAGAGAACTCAAGGATATTGCTGAATTGCGTTGACTGAAATTCAAACCCAGAGATGTGAAAGAGATTTACAGGCTTTAAAAGAGGAATGCTTTTGGAAACGTTTCAGCGTAAAAGGAAAGTGAAGTTGTTTCTGTGAAGATGGTTTTGATTTGATTTCGTTAAGCAAAAACACCAGACCGTTGCCAGTCATTATAGAGTGTGAGTGTGAAGGTTCGGCCTTTTTACAGCATTCATGAAAAACACTGTTTACGGAGTTGTTATTTGATGATTTTACGCAATAAATTAGTAATCTAATTTTCAGATTGTTTTTATGTAAAATCTGCCAATTTTGGGAGATTATATAATTTGTAATCTACGCTTTGATGGCGGATTTATCCCAAATGAATAAGCACTGGACCGTTGCTTCTTTTGGTTATTTGAATTTTGATTTTGATTCGCGGGGCTAAGGCGGAGTGCACCAGATCATCTCCATCCTTGATCCTCCGCCCTCCGAATCTCATCATGCTGCCACGTGTCACATCAAAAGTGGACTCTCGTGATTTTTTTTTCCTGGGACAATCGCACAAAAGTACAACACAAAAAGCATGAATTTCACAAACCTAACCACATGTAAAAGCATTTCAGAAATAGATTCGCAAAAAAGGTATTTCAGAATTGAACAATTTGACTACATTTTAACCCCATAATGAATATAAAATGAATATAATACCAATAAATACATATAAAATAAGTATAAATTGAGTATAAGAAAAAAAATAAAAACTATTTTAATATTTTTTTACTATTTTGTAAAATTATAAATACAAAATCAGTACAAAATAAGTATAACACCAACAAATATTTATAAAACGAGTATAAAATGAGTACACCCCAACAAAATTTAAAAATATTTTCAATATTTTTTATTATTCGGTAATATTACGACTACAAAATCGATACAAAATTAGCACAATATCGACAGATGCTTACAAAACGAGTACAAAATGAGTACAACTCAACAAAAATTTAAAACCATTTTCAATATTTTAGTAAAATTATGAGTACAAAATAGGTAAAAACTGAGTACAACACCAAAAAAATATTAAATTTAGCTTCATCGAAACTTTATTATGCAAAACTTACCTTTTTAAAAATTATTAATTTATTCTTGTAAAGTCGTTTAGTTTGGGGTTCTTCAATTTCAATATTTAAAACCTTTTAAAAAAATAATCAAAATTATTAATTTATTATATGATTTTGTGAGTTTGCAAAATTTACAAATATAATTTTGTAGGTAAGGCATCTTCTTCGTGGGAAGGCAACCAGGGTTTTGAAACCCCGGCCGCACCCTTTCAGCGTCGACCCTACTTCACTCACTCACTCTCTCTAGTCAAATCTCTCTCGTTCGTCACGCCACCACAGATCTCTCTCCCTCATTTCTTGCCACTACAATTCTCTATCTTTCTCTCTTGCTTCTCACTACCACAAAAGTTTTGCCATAGTCAAGATCCCTCTCCTTTGTTGCTCCTCGTCACTGTTCTCTCTCCTTTGATGATCCTCACTACTTTTCTGTCTCTTCCATCGCTCCTCGCCATGCTTCGTTTTAGTGGAGAAATGGACCGAGGATGACGAAAGAGGCAATGGCAGTGGAGTTGAACGAGATAGAGAAAGAAAGAGTGATGAGGTGGCAGGGTGTAAAAGGAGAAAAATGTCGAGAAAAAGTGATATAGAGAGACCGACGAAAAATTGATAGAGAAATTTAAAAGAGAAGAGTATTAGTATTGTGGTCTTTATGACATTTTAGTTCCAACAGTTGCATATTGGATATTATAAGTTCGGACGAAATTGACATTAAAATGGCCAACAAAGTCATAACGTGTAATTTCCTCTTTTCTTTTTTGCCAAATCTGTTTAAAATTGTATAACGTAGTTCCAATTATATAGAATGTTCCCGAAGGGACAAAATATAACTTGTTAAAAAATCTTATAAAAAAAACTCGTTTAAATTTTTTTAAAGAATAAACTCACAACTGGTAATTCAAACCCAGGTCTGTGTGAGCGCAAACTGCATTGCACCCTCTACAACCAAATTTTTTCAGTTTTCTGCTAAAAAAAAAATTGAACAAAACGGTTACTAGCAGCATACTCAAATTTTAAAGTGTCCATTAGTATGGGCGTTCTTTGTCAATATAAGGGAGAGCGCTTATCTTAAAGAAGGTTCATAGTAACCAAGAGTTCTAAAGTATTTGTCTAAAGGATTAGGAAACCATTGCCTCATTTCAAATATATTTATTAAGCATATCCAGTATGGTTAGAGTTTTCAATCTCGACTAATTTCATATATCGACTTCCATGCTATCTTTTTGCTAAACAAACCAAATGAGCATCCTAAGTGAGGTGCCTTCGTAGTAAAAGGCTTTGATAATTTTGTTGCAGCCCAGTTAGACTATATGATGGGTGTGCGAGTAGAACCGAATCATAAGTTTGACCTGATCGTATAAACCTCGAAGAATCAAATAAACACGCTTATAAGTTTTATTTATGTTACATTATCATAGTCAATTATTGCTCCATAGACATTGGCATATAAAATTTCATTTGTTAATTTTTACGACTTGTTAGTTCAAATCATTCCCATGCATCTCACATACATATATATTAGTATTTACAAATCATTTCATCATTTCACATATAACTTATCCCACGGTCAAGTCAAAAGTTTACAATTCAACAGTTATATGCCCGGTGGCAAATCTAGAATTTTATCGAAATGAGGTCCCACTAACATAATAATTATACAAAAATAAAAAATAAATAAATAAAATTTTAATGTATAATAACTTTAAAAAATGTTGATAGAGTAAAAATGACACAATAACAATCACAAAATTAAAAATTACTTTAAATAATAAAATTAAATTTTTTCAATTAACCTTAAACATAAAATTTTGAAGAAAATATCAAGTATGAACTCTTCCCTCTTGAAGGTGAAAAGAATTGTTTGCTGAATCAATAAGCTATAGTGGCAAGCCTCTGAAAATTTAAGCTTTTATGTTTTGACTTTAAAAAAGAAAAAAAGACATAAAAGAATTGTTTTCGTTTCATTTTAAAAGAAGGTTTAGCCGAAGGTTCACAATTGAAAACTAACATTTAGTTAAGTTAGTGACTTTTATTAAAAGTAGGATTTTATTGAAGAGGAATTACTTTAGTGTCCCTGAGTTTTATTGAAATCTCTTAATATATCTCTCAGTTTTAAAAAGTCTCATATTTCGTCCCTACTGTAAAACGCTATTTCTGAAAACTAACGGGACACGTTAGCATCACTGACGTGGCATGCGGAACACATGCCAACATGGCTATAAAGACTTTTTTGCCCTTCCCCACTCCTCATTTATGTCTTTTTCTCTCATTTCTCTCTCTTTCCCTCTTATCTCTCTATCTTTTTTCTCTCTCCATCTCTCTCTTGTTCTACTCCTTTCTTCTCTCTCTCCCCTCTCTCTCGGTCTCTCTCTGAATCAAAACACCAACAACGAATTAATCAACACTAGCAACACTGCAATCAACAACCACCAAACATAATCAAACTCAAGAAAAATGAAAGCTTGAATCGAAAATCCGTCCAAATAAGATCACTGAACCATAAATCAAGAAACTGAACAGTAGATATAATTAGGCGAGTCAAGAACACCAATACATGTTTCAAGTTACAGGAACATTCATAAACAGGAAGAACAGAGTCAAAAACTATCACAAGTGAAAGCAACGTAAATCTAGTATCTTTACCAGAAACTAACAAATCCCACAATGGAAAAAAGTTGTAAATCGAATTTTCTTTACCAAAAACTAACGAAATCCTAAAAGGCCACTTTGTAATTCATCGACCTTATGGTTAAATTTATGGAAGAAAAGCAAAAATTCACATCTTTATCACTAAATTCTACAAAACTAACATAACCCACGAGGTAAATTTCGTAAGGTTATCCGGTCTCTCTTGCATGTCAGTTCTAGGTCGGAGATGAACATGGTCTCTCAAGAACTCAAGAGTGAACTTCGTTTTCAAAATCGGGTACTTAGGCCATCTCCAACCCAACTTTAAAACACAAAAATAGAGTTACAGATGGCTCCAACCCAACGCCAAACGCAACTCTCTCTTTGTGGGGTGCTACATTAGCAAGCCAAATATAGCATGCTACTGTATCAACGCAATTTTTTTTATTTTTTTAATTTTTTCTACTTATTTTAATGCCACTTTAAATTAATATCAATTAAACTCAATATATTTTAAATTAATATCAATTAATAAAAATCATATAAATATTAATTAAATGTTGGACTATTTTATATTATTGTTTATGTTATTGTTTATTTTTTTGTTTTAACTAATTAATTATTTAACTTGTTAATCTAAATACAATATCAATTGATGATTTAATTTATTTATATAATTATATTAAAAAAATTCATAAAAATTAAAACAAATTCATACACTAAAAAATAAAGATATAGTAGATTAATATTAGAAGACACAATACAACATAATACTGAGTCTAAACTAAATTAAAAAGAACAAATTGACTTAGACAACAATAAAAGTACTAGAATATATAGTATAACATGAAAAATACAGTTAGGACGAGGAGTTAATATGGCGGTATATTAGCTCCATCTCCACATATGTTATTGAAAAATTCACCGAACATGTTAGTTGCAGGAGGGGGTGGCTGTTGAAATTGTCCTCTTTTTTGTAAAATTTGTACCTTTTGTGCTTGCATGTAAGCACAGACATTAGGGTCGATAATGATATTCAAGTTCTGCATCAAAATTTTATCTCCGTGCTTCTATCGTTGTATCTTCCAAAAATCGTCAATTTGGCACTGTCGGTTGGCATCAGACTTCTTCAACCTCTCCATAATCTTGCAATTTCCTTTTTTTATACGATTAACAGTTGATGCCAACTGCTCATTAAGCTTCTTCTTCAAATTTTCTTTCATTGTCCCACAATGTCAGTCAGAAGATGATCCACCAGTAAAATCATGCAGGTTAAGTGAAAATTGGGACAAGCGAAGAGATGTTTGTCCTTGACATTCTAACCTGGGATAGTCCGCTGGAGATTCAGGTGTGGGATTGTCCTTCTCCGATGATAGATAAGTACTAGAAGGCTTTTGAGCAATTTGTTTTTGTTTGTGACAATGTTATCTTTAAATTTTTCAAAATCTTTCATAATTTCCCAAACATGATCAAATTTGAAATCTTTCTTGAAGTTAGAATCATCCATAAACATTCTTCTAGCTCGATTTAATTGCAAATATATTATATGTAAAGATAACAAGTATATATGTAATGTTAAATAAGTTAAATTTATTAAATACTTACAATATCTTTGTCCGATGCACCACTGGGATTGTAATTTTCAACTTGTCGAACGCATCCCTTCAAATTTTTCATTGCTTTCTTTGTAGCTTGCATCTGAGATTGCAAAGATCTATCGCTACGCTTCTCCCACTCATCATTACTTGACGAGTTATATGCAACTTACACCCTAGACTAGAAACGATCAGAAGATTGGTTTGTACCGATGATTGGATCTAGAGAAATCTTCATGTAAATTTTGCAAAGATGATCATCTTCTGGAGGAGATTAATTTTATTTTTTTGAAATTTTTTTGGCACAAGATAACAAGTTCAGAGAAGTTTTATAGTATGAAAAGAAAGAAAGAAAAATAAGAGCAATATGTTGCAGAAAAATGGAAAGTGGGGGATGTTCATATAGATAAAGATAGTGGTAGAAGATACGAATGATGATAATATGAAACTACAATACCACTAGTTAGATAGATTTCCATCTCATCCTAACTGTTAGATGAGAATCATCATCTTTTTTACCTTATCATTTTGAAATATTCTTTGCAACCGTTGGATGGATTTTCTCTTCATTTGAACCGTTGCAATGAATTCGTCCTTATCATTTTGAAGTTTTGAATTGACAAGAGCATGCAGAAGCTTTATTTTCTTTTCAGGCTTGAATTGTCAAGAGCATGCAAAATTTTTATTGCTTTTCAGGCTTGAATTGACAAGAGTATTCAGAAGTTTTATTACTTTTCTGTCTTGAATTAACAAGAGCATGAAAAAGTTTTATTACTTTTTAGGTGTGAATTGACAAGAGCATGTATAAGCTTTATTGCTTTTCAGGCTTGAATTGACAAGAGTATTCAGAAGTTTTATTACTTTTTTGTCTTGAATTGACAAGAGTATGCAAAAGTTTTATCACTTTTCGTTGTTGAACTGACAAGACTAGCATAAAGGAATCATCATCTTTATAACCTTATCATTTTGTGATCTTCATTTAGACATTGGATGGATTTCATCGTCATGTCCACTGACAGATGGATTTCATTATCTTTTATTTTACGTTGTCATCTTATCACTTTCTGAATTTTTTTACTATAAATAACCTTCTTCATAATTGTTTCCATCATCTGCAATCTCATTCTTTCTTCTTAAAATTTATCATTAGATATTCATTCAAAATGAGTGACAATTTTGGAGGCTTTTCCAATATTGGATTTCAAAATTCATCCTCATCTTCATCAGATGATGATGATTACACAGTATGGATGGCTAATGTCTTTCCAATTGAAGAAGCAGCATCATATCGTTGTATTCTTAATAATAGCAACATGACGTTGGAGCTTTGCCGCAACCACATAAACAACAACAACACTCATAGTGGCTCTATCCCGGGCAATATTGTTATCAACCGAGATCGTGAAGCTGCAGATCACAATTTGTGGAATGACTATTTTTCTAAGCATCTAAGTTATAATGCTGAAATGTTCCAACGACAATATCGAATGTGTCAAAGTTTGTTTCTTCGTATTGTTGAAGCAGTAAAAGAGCACGATGTGTACTTTCAACAACGTCGTGATAGCCTGGGTTGTCTTGGATCGTCAAGTTTACAAAAAGTAATGGTTGCATTTCAAATGTTAGCATATGGTGTCCTTGTAGACGCAACCGATGAGTATGTCAAAATCGGCAAGTCAATAGCAGTTGAAAGCTTGAAGGGATTTCATCGTGCTATTGTTGAGATCTTTGCCGATCGATATCTCATATCACCAAATGAGAATAATATCGTAAGACTAATTTACATTGGTGAGTGGTAGGCAAGCAAACACACCTATCAAAATGTAGTATGCAGACCTGAGTACCGAGTGTCGTATCCCACAGAGACTAAGAGTACTAGTAATTATCATTTCCCTATTACCTAGCCTACCAATTAAGCGGTGGATCAAATAAAGCTAAATGAGTACTGACAAGCAAACATAAAACAGAGCAACACAGAAACTTAAAGAACCAAGGAATCATGATAAAAATAGCATCCAGATGTTGAATCCCCCTAGAAATTCCCAAACACAACCCGACCTCATTACTTACTCACTCATTTGTTCATTGGACCGTAGGAGTTCCTAATGTATATTAACCGCTCTCTCGAGACAATTAAACTCTAACGTTGATTAACCAGAATCTTTTCCTAATTAAAACCCTCACGTTGCATTAACGATGATTTATGAACTCCCATATTAAGTTTGACCTTAATCCGGAAGATTTACGTC
>CAODLS010488437.1:0-12528 GCA_948243855.1 Flueggea neowawraea | reverse complement strand
AAAAATATTATTTCAAATTTTTTTTTACCCAAATTTATTAAAAAAATAATTATCCAAAAATAATTATCCAAATATAATTATTCCCAAAACTAATTATCCACCAATAATTATTCAAAATAATTACTCCAAATATAATTATCCCAAAAAAAATTATAAAAATTATTCGGGGTGTTACAAAAATCTCCTTAATTCCGGTTATACAATGATTTATTCAAAAAATTGGCAGCATGTCTTCCTTATTAGTATTAACGCTTCCTTCTCTTCATGGTCTAAAATCATAATCGTTATTTGTGCACCTTCAAACCGTACTTTTATCCCTTCAAATATTGCATTCTCTTCCTGGTCTAAGAACCATAATTGTTTCTTTATAGAGCACGAGACAAAATAATACGATTAGGTAGTAGATGAGAAAGAGTTAAATGCCAACATAGTTTTGATTTAAGCTTCAATGTATTCTTTTTTTTTTCTTATTTTAGTTTTTTGATTTATTTGTCCTAATTACAAGTTTTGATTTTTTTTCTTTTCGTATTTTAGGTTAGATTTCTTTGCTATAAACTTTCTCAACTAACTATTTTCCTTCTTTTTTCACTATGTCACTATTTATTGCAAGTCAAATATCGAACCATAAATATACTTCTGTATAATTTTTTTTGGTGCAAAGTGGTGGTTTTGCTACTCAATGTGAAATTTCTTATGTTTCTTAGAATAGTAAGGTTCAACATATACTGGCATCTACTTTCTTTAATGAGATAACTAATAAAGAATCAGTACTAACATTCATTCACTATTCTATTATTTTTTATTTTACTCACCTTGAAGAATTCATGATATTGTAGTTGTTTGAGATCTTAAGAAACAAAAACCAGTGATATGGTGAGTTTCAATTTTGTTGCCCTTTTAATAATTTAAAGTCTTCTATTTTTCAAAACAAATGCTTCATGATTCATTTCATAACAAACCAATGAAATAATTTCCTATTTTCTCAAATTAATAGTACTAAGTTTCAATTAAAAGGCGATGCTCAATTTTGCATTACTAAAATTAGTTTGGTTCATGAGTAGATTTTCTTGAAATCTTATAAAATTGTTGGTTAAAACATCAAAATAGTGTCTTTGCATGAAAATATTGTCCTGTGATAAAATAATTTTATTTATCATATAATTTATTATTTTCTAAAAAATTATAAACTGCATTTAAACAGAATTTTTAATATTTCATACTCTACAACATTTTTTATTAATTTATTCTTCCATTAATATTTGATTTTTTGTCTTTACAATTAATAAATTATGAAAAATATTATTTTTTTAATCTAATTTATAAAAAGGAGCCACTAAAAAAATCCTAGAGCAACTCCCGAGCACAACACTAAGTTATTCTTAAGTCTTGTTTGATAAAATATTTAATATTTGAACTTTGTTTTATTTCTTTAAAATATTCAAGTTAATATTGATGATCGCAATAAAAATTCCAACTGATTAAACGTGGCTATGCACGATGAATCAATGTAGAAACGATCCATTTCAGTTCACAAAAAATGTAGAAACGATCAACTGCCTCGTGTTGAAAGCGTAATCATCTATATCAAACAACGAATTCCCTCTAAGACGATTGAATCATTTTTTTTATTTAAAATTAGAAATTCGATAGATTAAAAGAAGTGATGTGTATTTTTAATTATTTTTTTTTTGAAATCATTAATTATAAAATTTTTATGAAGCAAATAACTCATCATCATGGCAAAGAAGGATAGTGAATCTAAATCCAATCAACCGAATTTCATTTAGGCATGTAAGTTACAAATTACTCCAATCAAGGGTAAATTCTACAAAGCACCCATTCTTTGCCTCGTTGAGGTAAGTTAATATGGACCATTGGATGAGACAAAATGAATCTGAGCCATTGATTAATGTAAGTAATATACACCATCCATTACTTAATTTTAGAAAATTAAGTAAAAATGATCAAAATTAAGTAATTTGTCAGTTACTTAATTTTTTTTACTTTTATTTAATTTATTTACCATTACTAAATTTCAAAAAATTAAGTAAATGTTAAAAAAATTAAGTAACAAGTAAGTTACTTAATTTATATACCTTTTACTTAATTCTAGAAACTTTTACTTAATTGTCAGAATAATTACAAAATTTTGAAAAGTTAAGCAAAAGTAAAAAAAATAAGTAAAAGTAAAGTTACTTAATTTAAGTGTCTTTTACTTAATTGATTGATTTGTTATAGAATTTGTAAAAATTAAGTAAAAATAAAAAAATTTGGTAAAAGTAAAGTTACTTAATTTAAAAATATTTTACTCAATACATATAATAAGAATAACAAATTAAATATTTTAAAAAATAAATTAAGTAAACGGGTCTGCGAGTTGTAAACGGGTTGGATAACTCGTTAACTCGATTAAGTAAACGGGTTAAACGAGTCATAAACGGGTTGAATCCGTTTAACCCTTTTTTTTCCTGTGTCATAAACAAGTCTGATCCGTTTATGACCCGAACAACCGAATTCGTTTATGGTTAACCCAAACACGTTTCAGTTCGCATTGAGTCAAGTCGTGTCAAAATTGTCAGCCTTAGTATTATAGTTGTTTTCGAAATCGATTCTCGATGGGAGCCTCAAATATAACATTAAAGATAGTAATTTTGTGACAGTTACTATCAGAGCAAATTTATCTTGTCATTTGTGTGTTTAGAAGAATTAATCGATCATAACGAAATTAGTGCTTGTTTGATAGTAAAAAAATACATTAAAGAAGTACAACTTCTTCGAAGCTAATATTTAGTTTGAAAGAATTGTAGGATCAAATAGAACTTTGACCATTTTAATTTCTTAATTATTAGAAAATTATTGAGGGAAGCCTAAGTAATAAAGTTCTTGAAAAATAGACTTTCTTAAAAATAAGTTATTTAAACCAAACGGGCAATAAATATAATTATTATCGTATCTGTTTCCTCTCCTCGTTAATTGCTTTTTCCTGGTTGAATTCATTTTACGAAAGATAGAGTGGATCCAAATAATTAAGCGTTTGATATGGAATTAGAGTCTCACTTCTGTATTATATGCAATGCAATTGAGTGGCTGTCGAATCTAATCGATATGTAGTCAAAGGCCGTTAGGTCGGGGTTCTCTCGTTATCAAAAAAAAAAGCCGTGCAATTGCGTGCTAATTGCTAGTTGGTCCTCTTTACGATTTAATAATTGCCTCTTTGCTGTCGAAAAAATAATTGCCTCTCTCAGCTTTTGCTTCCTGCTACCTAATTAAATGCAACGACTCTTTCTCTCTCTATCTCTAGATCTTTCTACCTAACTAGGTAGTTATATCCATGATTAATTTTAACGTTGTACAGTTGTTTGAGAATTTTCAAACAGGTGGCAGAGTCCACTTCAGAAAAGTAAGCATGCCAAATAAACCCTAGCTGAACTTCACAAAAGTTTTAGTTCAGCTTACCAATTTTTACCATTCTCATTGTCGGTAAATTTGCATCAGCAGATTATACAAAGTCAAAGCAATGTCCGCGTTTGGTCTTTTCCTATATTTGTAAGAATTGGGTAGCGTCCAAAATTAGTGGTTTACAGAAACCAAATCATGCTGACATGATCAAGATAATGGTAGGAAAATGAGATCATCAAACTCCAAGGATGGTCTAATTCTTGACCACAGTGCCAACCCTCAGTTTTTGATAATACATTCCATGACCTAACATGAATAATTGTTCTGTGATTTCGTTCCTTCTCTCCAATTATTATGTTTTGTTTTGTTTTGTGTCTCAACTCTTTTAATTTTTTACTTTCATCTGCTCAAAAAAGAGAAATATGAAGCAGGCCAGAACTTTTGTTTAAAAAATGCTCGAACAGAGCTTAGATGAGCTTTCTTGTCGTTAAACCACTTAGTATTTAGATACTTTTAACATTTAATTAATTTGAATTTGAGTTAGATAAAATCTATAAATAACAAAAATTCTTTTGAATTTTAAAGTTTTTTTATATTCACAGCTCAAACTCGACCTCTATTTAAAAAAAGAGAACCCTTAATTAGATGAGCTTTCTCTACCAATTAGAACTGTTGGTCAGAGTTACGTTAATCTCCAAGCTTTCCATATTCTAGCAAACATAAACTAGTACGCACTTCACATATATCCACGACGTGTCGTCCAACTTATAGCAACAGTTTCTCTGTTATAGGTTGCTCACTGCCACTTGTGTTCTGTATGGACGACAGGTAATCTTAGCGTATGAGGTCTCCTTGTTTCCCTATAAATGTGAAAGCAAAAAGGGCTGAGCTGGGCTGATGAATTGCAACAACAACAAAATGTGATAGGTGGCTTGTCGTAACCTGTGAAGTCTTAGCCCACAGCCCACATCCAATGCCAACCAAAAGTCTCGCCCTGAAAAAACTGGAGACAGAAGAGACAACGATGTTTAACTTTCATATCCAAATTCGTTGCCCTTTTCAATGACATTGACTAGATATGAGAGAAAATATATACTGTTTCACCATACACGACATCAAATCAATGGAATTTTGTTAATTAATATGAAATTAAAACAAAACAACTGCAATACCACATTCATACAATACAAATTACAAATAGCTTAGAAACACCAGCAAGAAGTTCTCAGAGTTTCTGGTCCACCAAGAATTATTAATATCATAAATGAAACAGAGATCTGAGTTTATAAGTACCAAGATAAAAGAAAAATGGATTAATAAAATTTGTGATTCTAGCTCAATTATGAGTAGCCAGAACGTCCTTTATGAACATATCAAGGTTGTCATAAGATGATCCTCCAATATCAGTAGCTTTTTCTGCCTTACATTTCCAATCTTTAGCTTTCATCCTCATTTTCTCGCCCTTCTCTCCAACCATCATCTCCCGAACCAGCAACGAAACCTCTTCGTGCTTAACCTCAGGATTGATTTCCATTCCGATTCCCCATTTATCGCACGCGACATGGCAATTCGTCTGTTGATCAGCGAAGAAAGGCCAGCAAATGACAGGCACACCACCGCATATATTTTCAGTCATTGAGTTCCAACCACAATGTGTCAAAAAGGCGCCAACCGCAGGATGTCCTAAAACCTTCTCTTGTGCACACCAACTCACTAGCAATCCTCTGTCCTTAATCTCCTCAAAGTAATCTTCCGACAAAATGCTCGGTCCGTCTTTGACAACGTCAGGCCTAACAACCCACAAAAATGGTTGCTTACTATTCGCAATTCCCCATGCCAATTCTTGAAAAGCTTGGCTAGACATCACTGCAACACATCCATAATTCACGTAGAGAACAGATTCAGGGTCTTTGCTGTCTAGCCACTCGAAAACTTTCGGTTCTTGCTTCCACAAACTTGAATTGAGCTCGTCACAGAGGCTCTTAGGGACATATTTTTGCTGTAGCAAGTAAAGAGGACCCATTGGGTAAATATTGCTTGAGTAATTAAAATTGGATTTGACAGTTTGAATGGCGTCTTGCTCTAGTTCCTCGAAGTTGTTGAAGATTAAGATGTCAGCTTTACGACAATCTTCACATTCTGCGCTCATGAAATTGAACATGATATCGTTGGGATCGGTTGTTCTGAGAAAGCTGGGAAGATACTTGAGACGTATGTTGGGAAGTCCAGTGATCCATTCAATAGGGGTATCAAGAGTTCCATCGGTGAGATAGTTTTCGTCTGCAACATCAATTTCCTCCCCAAAAAAAATTAGTATCAGATCAGATATATGGACAGACCATAAATACAAAACGTCAGAAATAACCTAAAAAAATATTTAGTTGAAAAATTTTTCCAATATTTTTTAAAAATTTAGAAAATAGAGATAAAAAATAAAAAAATTGTTCAAAAAAATTTTGATTAGCAAATATATTTTTTAAATATTTTTAATTTTTAAAAGATAAAAAAATAGAAAATAAAAAATAGAAAACAGAAAAGCCTAAAATTTTGCTAAAATTTTCCGAAAGAATCAAGAAAAACTTGGACTGCAATTGTTTTAGCCAGATTGCACAATTACGTACTTTATGAATTTTTGGCCAGGTAAAATTAGTAATTAATGTATTTAGACGGATCAACAATTGGTCTATCTTGAATATTTTTTGAATAAATCTGTCTAGGAGTTATTTTTTTATAGTTATCGGTCTGGGAGTTTAAAACTAGTTTGGTGAAAGAAAAATTTTATCTCTTTAATATATCAAATATAGTTTTTTATGAGAAAAATATATAACTTGATTAAACAGAAAATATAATATCTGAGTAGTTGTAACAAAACTACAGTCTTTCAGATTAATTAAGATAATTGGGTATTTAATAATATCTTAAAAATAAAATTGTAGTACATTCAAAATAAAAAAAATAAAATTTATCACCTTTTTAGCTAAAAAATTACAAAAAAAAAAGAAACCATGTAATTGCACTGCACTTCTATCATTACAGGTGAAATGAAGTGAGAACATGCAAAATTATAGATGAAGGAAATTTCATAAAAGTGACTTACTTTTAAAAGGGAAAATCCCTCTTTTAATAAGTTCAGGGGAATGCAAATATCCAACAAAGGAGAAAGCAGAAGAAGTGAAAAATGAAACCCCAAGAATCCCAAGTTCCTCAGCAACTCTAATGGCAAAGTTCATGACTCCATCAGCAATTATGCACGAAACAGAAGGAACATCGTTACCAAGTTTCAACCTCTCCAACAGCAACTTAAAAGGACCCAAGCCAGTCCTTCTCAACGAATCACAAACCAAAGCCACTTTTTGGGTTGCATCAGGATTTGAAGGTGGTGGAGTTCCATCAGGTATTGTCTCATACCTGAAATCAGGTAAACCCTTTACGGAATCAGGGCCCTGTGACCGGACCAGGCGGTTGTAGTTGAACTCAGTGTGGACAAAAGTGATGTGGAAGCCTCTTGAGTGCAAGAGCTTGGCGAGTCTCATGAGAGGGTTAACATGGCCTTGTGCAGGCCATGGAACCATCACGGCATGAGGTTTATTGGTACCATTTGTTTTTTCCATTTTTGTGAAAAGGAAGCGACTACTGCCTCTTTCGATGATTTTGTTAATTAAGGACTAGAGCTTCTCGGTACTTTGCTGTATTTAAAGAATAGAATGGATGGTGAAAATATGGTGTTTAACTTAGTGTAAGCTGATATTATATTGATTTGTTAAATCAAATCAACAACTTAATCTTGTTCATGCAAAATATAATTTTTTGCTCATTTTAGTTGATTTTTTTAAATGTTTTTTAAAATAAAAGCTACGAGTACTGCTTCAATCCCATGCAGTCTACTTGTGTGTCTCATTGTCCTTTATAAGTTGAAGAGGAAAAAATCCCCTACAAACATCTTCCGTGATTGGGTTTGATCATATTTCAAGATTATATTATATGAAATTTGCCTAATCCTGCAAATTTCACACTCCAAATGTGTTCTTTAGGTCACCAAATTTCATTTTATATAGTATAAAATGTGGCAAAAGAAAAAATGTTTTCCCACAAAGTCATGTGAATGCCATCTCTGAAGTAAGGAAAACTGTTCAATGGGGACAATTAATATAAATTGCAAACAGTGTCAGTTTCTTGAGACTCTCGTCATTTCTGCCTTGGGCGATACCCATTTCCATGCAAATCCCGTCCACTTGGATCCTCTTACCAATATCCAATCTTTTTTTTTGGCTGGAAATTACCAATATCCAATCATGGCAACATTTTGAGGCCACATACATAATCTTTTCTTAACATCTAGGATTTCAAATTTGATTTATTACGATCATCCCGTATGCAGCTTGCAAATTAGTAATCGATCATTTTAAAGCTGTGCATTTGAGCGGAGTTAGTACATAAGCCAATTTCTATTTTCATATTCGGAACCAAACTCAACCTGCCAACTTCAGGTTTTTTACATGGCTTTAGATATCAGAGTTAAAATACGTAAACTGTGTATCCATACAAGATATATAGAGAAGACATGTTAATGAAGATGAAATTAAAAGCAAATTAAGCAACTCCAAAACCACATTATAGACCAACCAAATCCATATTAAAGAAAAATGTTACATAAATACGAGCAAGACGTTCTCAAAGTTCTTGCTCTTCCCAAGTAATTATTGATTTTTACGGAAAACCTAATATCTGCACACTGGTCCCTCCATGAAAGATATGGATAGATTGTAATTATTTCTTAGTTTTGAGTACCAATGACGTCCTTGATGAACATGTCTAAGTTGTTATAGGACGACCCTCCAAAATCAGTAGCTTTCTCCGCCTTGCGTTTCCAATCTTTAGCCTTCATTCTCACTTGCTTACCTTTCACTCCAGTCATCATTTCCCGAACCAGCAACGACACGTCGTCACGTTTAACGTCAGGATTAAGTTCCATTCCGATTCCCCATTCGTCGCAGGCGACGTGGCAGTTCTTCATTTGATCTGAATTGAATGGCCAACAAATGACAGGCACGCCACTACTAATAGTTTCAGTTATTGAGTTCCAACCACAATGTGCCAAAAACGCAACAACCGCAGGATGTCCTAAAACCTTTTCTTGTGCACTCCAACTAACTGGCAATCCTCTGTCCTTAATCTCCTCAACAAATTCTTCCGATAATATGGTCGGTCCATCTTTGACGACATCAAGCCTGACAACCCATAAAAATGGTTGCTTACTATTTGCAATACCCCATGCCAATTCCTGAAAATGTTGGCTAGACATCACTGAAACACATCCATAACTCACGTAAAGGACAGATTCGGGTTCTCTACCATCTAGCCACTGAAAAACCTACGAATCTTCCTTCCATAAACCTGAATTAAGCGAGTCGGAGAGGATTTTAGGGACAAATTTTTGCTCTAGCAAAGGCAGAGGACCAATTGAGTAAATATTTTTCGAGTAATTAAACTTAGATTTGATAGTTTGAATGGCATCTTGCTCTAGTTCGTCAAAGTTGTTAAAAATTAAAATGTTGGCTTTTAAGACTATCGTAAGCTTCTGCACAGGAGAAATGAACATGAATTCGTCAGGATCGGTTGATCTGAAATAGCTGGGAAGATCCTTGAGGTGTATGTTAGGAAGTCCCGTGACCCAGTCAATAGGAGTGTCAAGAGTTCCATCAATGAGATAGTCATTGTCTGCAAAATCAATTTCTCTAATCAGATATAATGTCACCAAAATATAAGACAATTAATAGTTTTAAGAGATTTGATTCAGCTGGTAAGTAAGAAAAATCTTGTAAAACAAAAATCAATAATTTACCAGATTAAATGAAAATGAACATGCCATAATCATATAATGGATTAAGAATGAGATTATTTAATACGAATCACTTACTTTTAAGTGGAAAAATTCCTCTTAATAGCGAAGTGTAAAAATCCAACGAAGGCGAAAGCAGAAGGAGTAAATAATGAAACACCATGAACACCAATTTCCTTGGGGGCTCTAATAGCGAAGTTCAAAACCCCATCGGCAATTACGCAAGAAACAGGAGGCACATCGTCTGAGAAAACTTGAATAAGTGTTTTTCTTCTACTTTATTCATAAAGGTCAGGACTACATATATAGACTGCAAAGCAGCCACGTACTAGTACGTCGGTTATAACGGCGCAAAAATAACGGGAAAAAAAGGAAGAACAAGTGGCTTGATGGCAAAAAGACAAGAAGAATAAAAAAGAAAAGCCCCATTCTTCTTTTGACTCGATCAGCTTTGGTCCATAAAAAGCCCAACTTTGGATTTGGCATTTGTTTTATCTACTGGAGTTCGCTTATACTCCAATACGCCCCCATAAGCTGAAGTATACACATCATGTACACTAAGCTTGAGTAAAAAATTCTGAAGAAGATTTTTTGGCAGTGACTTGGTGAAGATGTCGGCAAGCTGGGAGTGAGAAGCTACCGAAAGAAGATGAATGACACTAGTTTGGACTTTTTCACGAATGAAGCAGCAATTGATCTCAATGTGTTTCGTTCGTTCGTGAAAAATTTGATTCTCTACTATGTGAATTGCAGATATGTTGTCACAGTAGAGATAGGCAGGCTTTTGGAAAAGGCTCTCCTGAAGTTGTCAATCTTGTGTTGAGAGCCATTGGTGTAGAAACAGGTTTGCTGTGAAGAAATCTGGTATCTTCCAAAAGATCTAGAGTGCATTTTCGTTGAGAGAGATTGATGCCAACAGAGGATCTTGCTAGTTCAAGCCCAAGGAAATATTTTTCCGGACCTAGATCTTTGATCTTGAAGTTTCATCTAAAAATTTCTTTGTTGACTCAATTAGTTCAAGGCTATTGCTGGCAAGGAGAACGTCATCAACGTAAATCAGGAGAGTGATGAAATGAGTGTATGTTCTCTTGGTAAGCATAGAATGATCAAAAGTAGATTGTTTGAAACCGATTAAGCTAAGAGCAGTGGTGAGTTTTTCATGCCATTGTCTACTAGCCTGTTTGAGTCCATAGATGCTCTTTTTAAGTTTGCAGACCATATTTGAATTGGGCAAAAAGAGTCCTGGGGGTGGTTTCATGTATACCTCTTCATGGATATCTCCATGTAAAAATACATTGTTTATGTCGAGTTGAGGGAGATGCCAGTTCTGTGAAGCAGTGAATGCGATGAGGGCTCTAATTGTGGTCAATTTTGCTACTGGAGAGAAATTTTCTGTGTAATCTACTCCTGGCTGTTGGGTGAAGCCTTTTGCCACTACTCTGCTCTTACAATGATGAAGCGTGCCATCTGGGTTAAATTTGTATCTGTGTACCCATTTGGCATCAATTTCCATTTTTCCTGGTGGTAAATAGGTAAGCTCTCATGTTTCATTGCTTTCAAGTGCTTGCAATTCTTCGCTCATAGATTTTTGCCAGTCTTTTTATTAAGCAGCTTCATCATATGTGGGAGGCTCTTTTAGGGTAGTCACTGCTAATATGTAGGCCTATTGTGGAGGTGATAGGTTTTGGTAAGAGAGAACTGAAGAGATGGTGTGAGAGGAAGTGTGAGGCTTACCATAACAATCATATGCTTGTAAGTAGGAAGGTGGCCTGGTCTGTCTAGCTGAACGTCTTGGTAAGGGTTCAGGTTGTTGTGGTGGTGCTGAGGGAGGTGACGATGGCGGTGAGGGAGAAGATGAGTGCCACGACCCGTGTCGGGCCGGTGACCGGCGTACGAGGCAAACCGTCTATGGAAGCCCATCTCATCTCGCACAAGCCTTGGACATACAGATATTCTACCCAAACAATCATTTATCAAAAATATTTGTTGAACATAAAACGATATATAAGAAAATAGTACAGATATAATACTATCAAATAAATCTAAGTAATATGAATAAAACCATTAAACATTTATAAAAGATACTAAGCCATAACCCACTGTTCGGTATGAAACAACTAACAAAATACATATTGAGCCCGAACAAAAGGGCACCGACTAAATCTCCGGAGTGCCTCACCAAACGTTGAATGTCAATAGTCTGCAATCAACCAAAATCACCTGAAAAATAGGAGTACAGAGAATAGACAGAAAAGAAAGGTGTAAGAATCCCTAGTGAGGAAACATCACTCCAGATTGTCCCATACGTGCCTCACAAAGACTGTTTGAAAATGTTTAGAAAATTTCACATGCAAATATAGATGTACATACGTATACATAGTAGATATAATATCATAGCTTTGAAATCAGTTTCGAAATCATTCGCACTCAAGGAAGACCACAATCAGACAGATTTGCAAATACTTGGCTCAACATAGACTTAGTTTCAGAATATAAATTAGTTAAATACTTTCTTTCAAAATATTTTCTCAAACATATACAGAAAATAATTGTTAAAACAATTTTAAGGAGATTTTCGAAATCATTTTCAGTAAGAGGTACCAAGACACTTCCAAAGAGACTACTTAATCTTTTCAAAGTTAAAATTCATGATTCAAATTATTTCCAGTAAGAAGTACCATAACACTTTCAAAGAGACTACTTAATCTTTTCAAAGTCAAAATTCATGAGTCTTTTCAAAATCAAAATCATGTATTTCAAATATCATTTCAAAATAATATGCAGAGTTGATGATCACTGATCATATTCCCAAACTATATCAGAACTGTGCTGACTAGATCAGATCAGAATAATTTTGCAACATTAAGAGTCCATAAAAGTACCCGACTCAAAAGGGCTAACAGCTGACAACGTTAGGGGCTCTAAATAGTGTTCTCTATCCACCCTAAGGGTTTGAAGGCTGTAATAGAGAAGATATTGATCTCGACACATCCGCGAGCATTGTAGTCCTCGTGCTCCAGCTAGATATGCCTCGCCAGGCTCACAGAACAACACACCGCGGAAAAATGAACAACAACACAGACTCACAGAAGTTGGGATCCAACCAACATTTCAAATACCAAAACAATTAGATATGGGGACTAGAACCTGTCAGAAAAGAGTTAAACGTGTACCATAACCACTGAATAACTCATATGTGGACCATTGCCACTACAGAATATCAAGCGTGGACTCCTGCCACTAGAGAATAGTCACGTGTGTTGCGCTACACACGGGTTACCACCTACCCT